>JAPSGF010000017.1:3400699-3433459 GCA_035772895.1 Perdix hodgsoniae
ATGGAAGGGAAGGGAAGGGAAGGGAAGGGAAGGGAAGGGAAGGGAAGGGAAGGGAAGGGAAAAACAACAATGAAACAACAACAAAGAAAATAGGAAAAAAAACAACCTGCACAAATGACTTAACAAAAGAAAACAAGAAAATAACTACACAGAGGATAGCTACAAATATGCTCAGTTATCTGCAATGTAATGACAGCATTTGATTCAATCTGAGCATTATAGTTACACTGTTTTTCTCTCTGTCACTGGAATGTGTACTGCTCAAAACAATCTCTGTAGGTTTGTTTCTTTTTTTTTTTTTTTTTTTTTTTTTTTTTTACAAAGTCAGAAATTCACAATGATAAAGAAAAAAGGCAACAAAATCTCCAAGATGCCTTCTTCCTCTTTTTTCAAAGACTGGTAAAGAAAAAGAAACTGGTTGCATTCAGAGCTGCCAGGCTATCAGATGGAATGAGATTTGAAGTAAAAAAAAAAAAAAAAAGAAAAAAAAATTAATGGCATGCTAAATATGTTGTTGAAATGCACTGGGAATAGCTTCACATTAAGAGGAAAACAGCTTAAAATCATGTAAAACGGAGGTCAGGCGTGAGAAGGAATGTGTCTGTAGAGAATTGTGTGCATGCTAAAAGCTGCCCGCAAATTCTAAATACACACACTGTGAGAAGTGCACAATAACATCGTCAAATGAGGTTTTCAGACGGGGAATTATTTGCATCCGCAGCTATTTTGGGTTATGCTTCATCACAGCATACTTTTGCACTTATGACAATCTTGCATTTAGTGACATAAACAAATATGAAGATAGGGGTCACTACATTTTTTTGCAAAAAAATCAGGAACACGATAAGAACAGTCTTGATTTGCTCCGTTAAAAACGTTGAATGCTTTTATCAGTTTTTGATCACAGAGGCCAATTTCCTTATAGCTCTGCTCTCTAAGGAACTGAGGTTTGCACACTCATACTCTGGGCACGCGCGTAAGCACGCTGAAGTTTTGAAACAGTTGGATGGTTTTAACTGCATTTGGCAGAGGAACGGATCTCAAAATTATTAAAGTTCTAAATGTTTGCGAGGAGAGGGAAAGTGCAACGGATACCTTCATGCAGAAGCTGTGTGGGACCTCAGCTTGGAGGCATGAGCACAGATAGAAATGATCAGGTTTCCAAAGCCGCACAGTTCATGAAATGGCTTGCTTATCACTGCAGCTAGCTAGAAGAACACTTTGCATTTAAACAACCAAAGCATCGAGCTTTCTTTTCAATCAGAATGCCACAGCCCTCCATGGGGCTCCAGTGGAGGTTGCTTGGAGGATGGCATCACAGCTCTATCACCTTACACGGATGGCTTTGCACAGAAGCCTCGAAAGACCTAATCCAAGAAAAAGGTTAAACGAAGTACAGATACACCCAAAAACTCCCACTGAAATCTATTTTGAGCTTCTGACTGGTGTAGGCTCTCATTGCACTTTCTAGAGAAGAGTCAAAGCTGAATAAATAGGGAAGAGGGACTGCAGGAGTGGTCCAGGGTGAGCAGTCCCACCGGCACAGCTAAGCATGTGTGCTCAGTGACAGAAGCAAAGAGAACAGCACAGATACACTGACTGTAAATGATAACTGTTATTCAGCTGGGGAAAGGAAGCCTCGGTGGCAGTGCTGCTCAAAGAGAAACTTTTGTCACTGCAAAAAGCAGCAGCCCTGGAAGGCAGCAGTCCCAGGAAAATGGCATTTTGAAATCACAGCCTCTGAGAAGTGCTCTTCTAGGAACAGAGATATATAAAAAAAAGAAAGGCAGCTGATGGAAAAATGAGAATGACACTCTGTTTTCTAAGCTATGGGGAGGAAATCTGATGTCAAAAATCATTGGATATGAATTTGTTCCTCGAGTCGCTGAGGCCCAAAGGCTGAAGTGCCAATAGATGATTTCAGAGAATATTCTGATGGGCTCCAGTCTGAGGGAAGAAAAAGAAAAAGCCTTCAAGGCATTTCCATGAGAAATGCCAGAGTGGCATTATCCAAAATGACTTTCCAGTTAGAGAATTGCCTCCATTTTTAGTGCTTCTTATTCACCAGGCAGGTTAATAAACAGAGAACCACATCACCGTGTTGCAGAGAAGGTCTTAAAGAAAAGGAGCCCCTGTGCAACCTGCAGGTTTCCCAAGTCAGAAACTCACTTTCCAAAATAGAAAGAGTTAACACACTGGTCCCTGCACAATGCTGCAAAATATCTTGGCCAGCTGCAGTGCTTACTGCGTAGTCTATAGTCTCAGACAAGTCTGTTCTCTTTAAATTGCATTTACATGGATTTTCTTTCTGGTTTTCTATTTGTTACACTGCGTTAAATAAATCTGGCTTTATTCAAGATAATTTGGATTTATCGATTATTACTGGGGACAATTACTCTGAGTGATGTCCCAGGGGAAGAAAATGAACCTCTGGTGAGGGGCACAGCAGCTAAGGAACTGTCACCACAGTTAAAGGCACAGAAGAGCTCAGAGAAATACCGCAGCGTTCTGGCTGTACTCACTGCTCTACCTCAGGATGCTACCAAACATCTAACAGGTGATTCATGTCTACAGCTTGGGGGATTTTTCATCTGTGTACCACCGCATTCAAGACTGTAGGGAGTCTCCCCTGCACCAGCCCTGCTGTGTATTTAACCCACCTCCAGGACCCAGCCCCCAGTTTCCCAGCTGTTAAATGTCAAAAATTGGAGCAGCTGTAGAATTTTGGGCCCTGCTGGCTCATAGAAGAGAAATATCAATTGTTAATCCTTTTTGAGTTTCTTCCTTGCATTACACTGTATATAGAAAAAGTCACGTGAAGTTAAAGGCAACATCCTAATTTTGACTGATCTTGCATTTCCTTATGAGGGAGCACTTAAAATCCCTTTGACACAGAGGGAAACCCTGTCACCAAACAAACAGCCAAGCAGCGTGGACCCAGATTTAAAAATCCATTCATTTGCTGTCTGTTTCTGTTTAAATAGCAGTTCCTGTACTTGTATAGGTGGGCTGTAAGCAGAACATCACAGAGCAGATGTCTGAGCCACATCCTCGGGGGTGGCAGAACAGCAGCATCACACTGACACAGGGCTGGCAGTGTGTGCCACGTGTCACTGCTTCTACAGGGAAAACCTGGGGGAAAACTGGGTGGTGCCAGTTTGGAGCAGTGTTACATCTCTTAAGGATTTTTTTACTTCAGTACAGTTGAAAAAAATACAGGGAGAAAGAAAAAAAGATTCCATGAGAGGCAGAACTGCGCAGGCTGATGGATGCTGCTTTCAGAGAGGGATAACAGCAGTTCTCTCTCCATCCTTGAGCAGCCAGTCATAACATTCTCACTTGCCTGAGTCCTGCAAGCAAATAGCAGGGAACTAAAGAGGCATCAGATAAATCCCTGCCTGTGCTGACAAGTCATGGAACTGGCACGGCAGTGTGGAGAGAGGAGAGTAAATGGGAGGGGGGTGTGATAAAGATTATTGCAGCATTTTTTCTCTCACTAGGGCTGGGATTTGTGTGAGTTGCTGTTCACTTGCCTCCAGCAGAGTCGGTGGACAAGGAGAGAGCCTGAAGATTTACAGCTGTTTGAAGGAGAAAATAAAAAATCAGGGCAGAGGCAGAGAAACCCTCACTGCTCACACACTGCTGGGGACTATTTTATTTTATTTTTTCCCACTTAGTTTTTATTCTTTACTTAAGAGTTCATCAGTGTCTAAATGCACAGAGAGCCCTTTCTCATAGGACAACAGAAGCTAAGGAGAAAAAGAGAAAGGAAAAAAAGCACTTCTGTTTTGAATACAAACTCCAAGTAATGTATGGGATTCACACTGAGCTACCAAGAGCCTGAGCCCTGCAGGCTCCAGCACAGCTTTAGCAGCCCCAGTCCCAAGAAAAGGATGCACACAGGAGTTCAGAGATCTACACACACAAACACCAGATTAAGGAAGACCTCCGTGATTCACTCCATTTCTCACATTCATTTTGGTGGCCCCCAAATCAGGCACAGCCTGTTAATGATGGGAAGCCAGGGAAGCCCAATCAGGTAGCGTCAATCCGTGCTGCAGTCAGGAGGAGAGGGCGGCCTGAGCTGCCATTGCTCACTGAATACCACTGCATTTTGGTTACTCCCAGCCCTTGAAAACTTTTGGATTTTTTTTTTTTCCTTTTTAGATATAAGATGTATCCTGACTTTTTTTAGATATAGCTTCATGGAATTTATCTCCATTGGTAACTATGCGATCAAAGGTTAAGTTATATGCTTCTTGCCAATATTTCAAGTCCTTAGTTTCAACATTTATTTATCTTAGATATGTTTTGTTACTTATTCCTTAACATCTATTTATCTTTGTTACTTATATTCACTGCTGTAGCATCAAAATGCTTCACAGTCTTTAAAGTATTTACATTGAAACTTCATTGTCATTAATACTTTGTTCTCATCATACAAAATATGGAGCTTCTCTGTCCTCATGCAAAATGAAGGACTTGAAAAGGTGGTTGGAGTGGTGAAGCCACCCTTTGTAGGTGAGCATCTCAAAGTCCAACCCACCAGTGCGAATGCTTCCATTCCATGATACCTAGCTAGGAACTTCCATTTGGCCATACAAATCAGCAGAGCAGATGTACTAAAGAAGACAAATGTATCTAATTTCTGTTAAAGACAAAGCTACTTGTAGGCAGCCTTCCACACTATAGAAAATGAAGCCTTTCTATAACACATTGGTATCTTCGAATTTTTCCTCATAGGTGACTTAAGAAGCCCATAAAGAAAGCTAAAGCCTGAATAGACTCTAACAGTCCTTCACCCTACAGATGACTAATATATTTTTTTTGTTTTCCTGCAGTAAAATAAATGAAGCAGACAGGTATATCTGTCTATTTTAATACAGAGATTGTTTCTTCCCAGTTTTATTTGGGGGGGAGGGGGAGGGGGGGGGGGAGAAGCACGTTGTCGTTCTCTGGCAGACCTCAGGAGGAGGTGTTTAACTTCCCTGGAAAAAGAGCAAATTTAGAATGAGAATGGGGGGAAAGTGAATCACATCACAGACAGCAACTGTGTTTTTGGACAGTGTGCAATAGCTGTGCTGGATTCCAAACAGAAGCCCAGCAGACAGAGAGATCCTGCACAGATTGCAGGAGATGTTGTAAGTGCTCACACATTGCAAAACACAAGACAAGGAGGAGACACAAGTGTGGCACAGTAAGTGCCAGAATTTCTTTTAAGCAATAAGGCAGAACTGTATGTTTTCAGTATTTCTACTTTGTGATTCCTTCAGATAAGGGAAATAACCTGAATTATACTGAAAAGCAAATAGGGGCAATCCTGGTGAGAACTTTTGAAGAAGCAAAGTAGGGAATGCATGGACCAGGTGGGGATGCTGGACACCCAGAACTGGCACAAGGCAGCAATTCTTTCAGCTGCTCTGGGCTCTCCTGATTCTGAGATGCAGGGAAAACATAGCTTCTCCACCATGAAATGAGTCTGAAGTCTAACAGAAGGCACCATCCACATGTCTTGGTGTAAAGCATGTCAAAATGCTTTACTGGCAAGCCTAGGAGATTGTGAGCCTTTCTCCATGACATGGGCACTCCTGCCTCCAGCCACAGCCAGGCAGCTCTGCTTTGCATTTGGCTTCCTGGTGGTGGATGGGAGAGGCCATTTGCTGATGTTATTGCACTGAGAATGCTCCCCAGGGTAGTACAGAAGTGACTGTTCTCCAGTCTTCTGGAGAACAATAAATAAACAATAAAATAAAATAAAATAAAATAAAATAAAAAGTCCATGGCTTCAGATCAGTGCCATGTGCACAGACCTCTGAGTCCCACACTACACACATACCCATCCCAGTCCCACCCCACAGCCACTCTCTGGTCCATTTATCCACACTTAAGCCCAGAAAATGGGGCCATAGGTTTCTTCCACCCCAGTCTAAAGGAAGAGAAAGGGATTTCAGCCCAGATTGCAATCAAGTGTCAGCAGCATTATGCTCTATTCTTGGTGGTGGAGTTTGCTTAGAGGATGAAAGGGAGATTTTTATTATTATCATAGAATCATAGAATCCTTAGAGTTGGAAGGGACCTTTAAAGGTCATCTAGTCCAACTCCCCTGCAACGAACAGGGACATGCACAGCTAGATTAGGTTGCCCGGGGCCTGATCCAGCCACGACTTGAAAGCCTCCAGAGATGGGACTTAATTATTATTTTAATATTTCACAGCTGGCCTATATCTTCTATCATCAGATGCAGTAAAAATATGGCTATGCTTTGAAGAGTGACGAGCTAAGATCTTGCTGTGTATATTACAGAAAATTTCATCTAACTTTCCAACAAATCTTAGAGACCAGTGCTCAGTTCCCTAGTAGCTTACCTCAACAGCATTACCTTCTGTGAATTATTATGGAAGGATTGTGTAAGTTTCATGAATACTAGTTAGGAAAACACTGAATAAGTAGAAAGTAGAGAAATAGCACATATTTCAGGAGTATGACCAACATGCCCTGAGATAACTGGCCTTGTCCTTATTGTGTGCTGCTTGGTATCTAGAAATCTGAAATGTGTCTACCAACCAACATGTTCCCCACCTTCTCCTGGATTATGTGAAGCACACCTGGACAATTTGTGGAGTGCCACGCATCAGAGCGAGATTTGGTGGCCTTTAATCCACTCTCCAAGGAGTTGGGGTTAGAACTAGATGACATTGGAGGTCCCTTCCAATCCAAGCCTTTCTATATTTTATGATTCTACAAATAATTCTACTACAGACCCTAGAGAACAACCAAAAGGTGCTGCAAAATGTACCACCCAGAAATACCATCTCTGAGCATTCAAAATCCCACCACACAGCCTGCTCACAAGGCACCACGGGCACTCAGAGGCATTCATATCCACAACAGCCTTCCTAAGTGCTGCCTGAGCTGTTCCAGAAGAGATTTGAGCCCCATCCCTGGTATTTTATTTCAAGTGTCTTTTCTGTAACTCCCTCCTCCGTAGGTTAATGAAGACTTAAGCACTCAGTCTCAGCAGCGCTGATGTAACGGCTGCTTATTGCCTGTTCCATCTCACTGACTTTTATTGTGATACTTAAACCAGAATGGTGAACTATTACACTTCATAGCCTGCAAATAAAAGCAGAATGTTAAAAAGAAGAGGCTATAACCTCTGATCCAGTCAAAATTGCTCTAAACATCTACGGCTCATAATCTTGAGACATCTTTACTCAGAGCCGAAAGGGCAGGGAATGGCCTGGATTATCATCCACAGTGTGAGAAGGACTTTAATTGTAATGTTGCAGCATCTCCTTTATCCCAATCATGCTCCAAGATAACAGGAGAAATCCTCAGCCAGCACATAGAGCAGCTCCATTGGCATTAGCAGAGCCGACCCAGCTTACATCAGTGGAATCTAGCCCATTAACTGGAGGACTTGAATAACCTGCAGAAAGTAGGAGATATTGGTTCTCCTTTTATTAGGAACACACAGAGAAAACACTGAGTCACTGTTTCTGAACACCCGTCTGCTCTGCGAATCATCACATCCACAAACGACGCATTTCCAATTATGCACTGTACTGGAGCCACTTGGGCAGAGCAACACCCATCTGCAGAGCCAGGAGGCCCTGGGGTCAGGCCCACATCAAATAGAAGAAGGGAAAGAGTTGGCTCTTGGGCACATTGTCAACTTTGTCATCCTGGGGAAACTCAGTGTCTGCATGAAATTCTGTCTGAGCTTAGAGAAGGGTTGGATCTGCTTGTTGCTTCTATCTCCTTACTGCATGCACAAGTGTTCTGTTAATTTTGGAATGGCATTGTTCTTAAGAACCTACTTTAGATATACTAAAGTTCACCAATCTGAATTTAATTCCCATTTCCAGGAAGTGGAAAAGCACTGTTTTGTGTATTAATTGCAGTTTGGCTGGGCGCCTTCAGCAATATGAGCTTCCAAGTGGTTAAACTTTTCTTAGAAGAATTGAGGGATGTGAAAGAACCAGAAAAAACTTTTAAAATCAATGGTGGCATCACTACTCAGAATTTCTGGTTTTATACAGAGTGAAAAATTGAAAGTTAAGTTGGAAAGGTAAAATAGCTTGAGGGATTCCTGATTTTTCCTCCAAAAAAATGAGATATATATTCACCAACAAGAAAAAGAAGAAAAGAAACAAAAAACAAAGAACAACAACAAAAAACACAAACAAAAAAAACCAACCAACCAAAATTCTTTGTTATGAGTAAAGATAGCACAGCATAAGAAATAGTTGAGCCACTGAGTTCCCCTGCTGTCGCCTGGGCTCCTCCTATCTGGCCACGTTAAAGAAGACATCTCACTAAAGAGGCCTTGATGAAAATCAGTGCAGATGTTCTCTTAGCCTTATGTTCCTATGTCTGCATACCTTTATAGAGGTAACAACTTAAGGAACCTCCAGTAACTATGGAGATTATGCTGGTCCATATTTGTCTTTTTTGTTTTGTTTTGTTTGGATTTTACAAATAAGAAACCACTGCTTTCTCTGCTAAAGAAGTAAGATTTTAAGGAACTCAATCCAGTAGTCTTTTCCTTTTATAAAATAAAATAAAATAAAATAAAATAAAATAAAATAAAATAAAATAAAATAAAATAAAATAAAATAAAATAAAAAGCTTTGGAAGAACCTTAAAATAGATTCCAGTAAGGAAATAAAGTAGTTTGATATAATGTGGTACTTGGCATAAAATTCACTTAGCTTTACTTCTATGAGACAGCAAAGCCAAGAGAGATCCAATGGATGCAACACTGCTCTGTAGCTCCCGTTCCCAGCAACCAATCACCTCAAAATCTTTGCAGCATCCCCAAGGAACAGCAAAGCACTATCGTTTCCTTTTTGCAAACTCATAGAAGTGATGCACACGCAGAATAAGTGCTGTATCTGCAGTGTACTTCAGCATTAAGCATGGGGCCCCAATGCTTGGACACTCAGCAGTGCCCCTGAGCTGCTTTGCTCCCACTCTTCGCAGCATCCCTGGGCACTGAGCACTGCTGAGGCTCCCAGCCAAGGAATTCGGTTCCCCCTCTTGAAATCCTCTCCCTCTCTCATGGTAATGAGCACTTTAATCTATCAGGCAAATGTAGAGCTCCTTGGCACTGCTTTTTATTTCTGATCTGTGTTTTCTCTCTCTCTCTCTCTCTCTCTCTCTTTTAGGTTAATTTATCTGATTACATGCAATGCACCACAGCCGTGTTAAGGTACCAGTCGAGTTTCCACTTGGAGGCTTGGAGGAAAGATTACCATTAAAACGTGACTTCCATCCACTCAGCTGAAATTACTATTGATTGCCAAAGAAAAATATTTGTGCTGTGAAGCTGGGAGCTATGATGTTGAACCGTATTAACATAATGTTAGCATAGCTACGGGTGTTTAGTGGCACGCAATCAGATTTGAAATGAACGTTGATTATAGATTGAGATTAATGTTCACATATTCATAGGAACACAATGAAAAGAGCAATTTCCTTTCTACTACAGATCAATGGTTTCCCCATTCAATTATACAGCTGTAATAATTGCATTATGCAGAAATATTTCTTAATGGCTTATTTCATTCTCTTTGCTTGCCTGTGTGTGTGAGAGAGCTGTGTACTTGCACGCATGCATGCATGTGTGAAATGTTTTGTCAGTGGTACTTGCCAAAGCCTGTATCCAATGCAAAAGACTTTAATTACTAGTGCAAGTGTGTAATCTTTGGCTCAGCTAATAATCTCTTGGCATTTTCCCACTATTCTCTTCATTTCCCAGCAGAACCCTAAGCTTCCATTGCTTGCTGAAGTCTTTATCAGCTGGATCCCACTGCATAGAAGATAAACTATTTGGGTATGGCCAAAATGATATGAGAGATACTGTGCTATGCTTTTCTCCTTTGTCTCACTGTTTTTGTGCTGAGAGAAGCTGGACTTCCAGTTAGAAACTGGGACAACTGGAACTCCTGATCTTCTTAGTGCTCTCATTTTACTTACACTAGTTGGTGTTACAAAGAAGCACAAGACCAATTATGCAGAATGACTTCTTATCAGTCAAGGGTTTGGGGTCAAATTAAAAATGAGGCCTTGAATACCAAAGGCACATCTGCAGAAAGAGGAAGCAACCACTAGAGCTCCTGTTTTATCATGCAATCAAGGCAAGATAGGACACCCACTTTGGAAGGAAAATCTGGTAGTGAATGGAGAATAACTTCAAAGGCACCTGTGGGATCAGAGCACAAGAATCTTCCCTCAATTTCAGTGCAGTGCCATTCTGGGACCACTATCTGTGTGTGTGTGTGCGTGTGTTTGTTTGCCTTGGAAATATGTTCTCACTTTTCCTCTTCTTCGCTCAGACATAAGCTCAGATGCATTCTCCTTCTGCAAAAAGATCATCCTTAGTTCCCTAGTTTGGTGGGTCAGCAGCCTGGAGGAGAAGAACATTTTACCAGAGAACAGGCATAACTGATGGGCTTCATACAGTGGGTGAAAAAAGGTGTTTTTGTACAGAAAGTTACCAAGTTCTTCCCTATAGGAAAAGAAAAGAGAAAAGAAAAGAGCACCAGGATCTGATTGAAAAGCTTACCGTCCATTACTTACGGGATTTAGGGGATGTCCTGTTACTGAGTCTCCTGACTACAAATGGCTTAAAACATCTCTGCAGTGATATTTTGTCAGACAGCAGCACTGTCTGCATTCTCAGTGTCACTGTGCAACATTTCCAGACTCTGTCTCAGACACAGACTGGCCATACTGCTGGCAATGATGAAAACTGATAACAAAATGCTTTTCGAAAGGCACAATTGAGTAACGTGCTTCAACTCTGAAGCTGAGGGGAAGAGTATCCTGGTTGTACACCATTTCTGCTGACTGTTGGCAGGAGTTACAAGGAACTCGTCGTGCTAGAGCTGCACCATGTACTCAAACTGGCTGAACTTCCCTAACACTGGTCACTTTTTTCTCATTGGGCAGACACATCCAGCAACACAACACTAAGCTGTTCCTCAGCATGGTATGGTTCATTGTGTTTTTCTTTCTTACACCATTATCAACTGGAGGGTACAAAGAAATACTAATCCACGTTTTAGTGTATTCCACCATTCCATATTGCAGGGGAAAAGCTCAAGCTGAGAGCAGCACATCAGCAGGATTCAAATTAAGATGTCAAACCAGTTTCAGCTACTTTCCTGTACTTAGAAAAACCCCTACCCCTTGATTTGTGGAAGGAGTTACTAGGCAGGGTTTACAAGAATGGCAGAGTCACTGTTCCCCTTGTGATGCTGAGTCATCAGATGGAAAAAAAATGAGCAAGAATGAGGCAACACATCCACTCATTCAGCGTTAGAACTGCCTCTCTTTTCCCCTTTCCTCAAAAGTTTCACATCTCTGTTCGCTCATCTCTGTACACTAGAAATCACGTGGAGGGCCAGGCACAATCTCATCTCACGTGCACCTTTATTTACCAGCAGTGGAGCTTCACTAAAAGCAATGCATTTGTAGGGTCTTGACTGGAGGAAACTTAAGATGGAAGCAGTGCTTTTGTTAAACTCAATTATTTAGGTTTTCCCAATGGGAAATGGGATAAGAGAATTTTGAGGAACAGAAAACGTGGAAGAAATAAAGGAAGTTTGACAAATCCCAATGAACAGCAAATAGTATTGAAAGCCAAAAGATGTTTAAGATTTTGAAAGCTTACCAATTTTGAATACTCGTATTTCTGAGACAATTGAGAGAAATTTAGTTTTAGAAAATGTAATTCTGTTTTGCAAGTTTTCATATTAAAATCTCCAAACTGTTCAGTATGTTTCGAAGGTCCTAGTTTTTTGTTCTTCAGACAATCTTAATATATTATAGTGTGACCTAGACAAAATCTGCCTGAAAACAAACCAACAAATAGATGCCAAATTTAGCCCTCAGACATACCACTGTATGTGCTGACAGATGTTCTTGTACCTGCAGTCTCTCCAGATTCACAGAGTTTGTGAGGAGCTGGAATCTGACACAGGATATCTCACAGATGCCCCAGGTTGTGGCCTGAATTCAGCCCCAGCGTATGAAGGGGTGCAACAACTCCTTCCTGAGCTACAACCTTAAAAGCCTCATTGCCAACAACTGCAATTTATTGTAGGCATTCGAGTCAGATATTCTTAGGTCTTTAGAAAGCAGATTATTCTATCAATTATTAGGTCTCCAAATAAACTTGTTCTGAGAGGGGTTTAGAATGACTTTGCAGTAATTTCTGGAGAGAATCACAATACACTCAGTTAACAAAGTGAGTAACAATCTTCCTGTCCCAGACCTCCCTGTGAAGTTGAGGGAAACATGAATTTCATCCAGTTTTGAATTAACTTCCTCTAGACAGGACATCTGTCTTTGGCAAGGAGTTCCTTAGAAACCTGGGCAGGGATTCATATTGCCTGCCTCCAGATAACTACAATGTGGACAACTGTGTTGGATCCTGCCATCCATGATTCATTTATGGTTGAGTCAATGGAGAGAAACAGAGATTTCTGAATCATGATTAATGACCAATTTTAGTCAAGCACATCAAAATGAGACAAATTGTGCTTCAGAACTGTTGACTGCTCTCCATAGTCTGTTGGAGAACCTACACAGCCAGCTCATATGGAGAAATGTATGCAGTTACAACATCAGAATCTGCAGTAAAAGCCTGAACAAAGCGAATCTCATTTTTTTTTTCCTAGATAACTTGCAAAATACAAAATCTGAGCATTTATATGAGCACAGAACATGCTCTACAGATTTTAAAAAAGAAAACAGATATCTGACTTTAAAAAACATAAAGACATTTAGCAGCTAATTATCATATCCTTCTCACTAAAACAAATAAGGAAGCAGAGTTTGCTAGAGGCTTACTAAAGCACAAGCTGGTCTGAAATCATATCCAATTAGGCAAGAAGCATCAAGCAGTGCTTTGTTCACCAGGTTCTTTTCTACAGATTTTTTAGCGGTCTGTTACTTGCCCTAACACTTTACCTTGTAAATGTGGAAACATATGGCATGACCTTCAACTCCTAATAGCCTTCAAGAAGCTGAAGTTGGATTATTTGGGGTCATGGGTAACAACTCAGAAGTCATAGGTCAAATTCAAAACCATATTACACCTCTAGAAAACTCTTTTCAATAACTTATGGCATGACCTCTAGCTCCGATTAGTCTGTAAGGGGCTTGTGTCCTCTTTTCATACATTCATGAATTCAAAATCTCCAAATCAAATATTAAGAAACGTTCTTTCACTCTGCTTGGTATGGTAGAAGGCTATATATTTTAAAAACACTGCTTTTATATTAAATACTTTGTCAGTAAAGTTTATTTTAATCACATGCATGAGTTCCACCAGTGCTGCTCAGCAAAGTACAATGAAAATATCATAAGAGATCAAATAGGTATATTTTCCCCTTTTGGGGACAGATACACTTTAAAAAGTGGCATTGATATCCAATAGTCATCTTATTTTATGGCTCACTTAATTGTGTGCATGATTACTACAGATGCCTTTGTAGAGGATTGAAAATCCATGTTTTAATATTGTTTACTCAAATGCCTTGTTCATTCTCAGAGTAATGCTGTGCAGGCATGCAAGTCCTCATGACTGATAGGAACAGCAGACACCCTGACCAGCAGCACAGTGAAAATAAATATTTGGATATAAGTGAGGCAGGCATAAGGCACAAAAGGCCTGTAGACATAATGGAGCCCAATTTGTGTTTCTTCATTTGCTTATGCTGAAGGGAGCTTCTAAGCTAACTAGAACTGTCTTTCCTGGCATAACCTCCTCAGAAGAACAATGCTGAAGATGCTTTCTTCTTATTGGATCAGTCCTTTGGGGAAAAAAATCTTACTTTTTTCATTGTGTGCATCCCAAAGCAAAGATTGACCAATGACAATTGCATTTATATCTATGAAACAAAAACGAAAAAACAAACAAGTGATAAAATCAAGGGAGAAGGAACTTGAACAATGAGATTTAAAAAAAGAAAAAGATCTTCAAGTGGTCTATCACTGCTACATAGGCAAATATACTCCAGCGTGTCTCTGAAATATTAATTTGCTTTTAGAGCAGTAAGTAATATGTGATGCAATAGGTTGCAAAAATGCAAAAAAGTAGTTCTCAGGGCTGCATTTGGAGAGGAGTCTTGGCTTCCAAGGAAATTTGTCTTTTGCACTCCAGGCTGGAGCTGAATTTCTTGCTCATGTTTTACATGGATTGCTAAAGAAAGCTGAAATGCTTCTGTTCCCTAGGAGTTAACAGAAGACCATAAGTTCGAGTACATCAGACTGGATTCATCACCTAATCAGAGTTAGCCGGAATGTTGTGTGCAGGATTGTCAAAGGGATTTCTCTGTCACTTTCTCTTTACTGCTTTGTAACCTTTCATATTACAGTCTTTAGCTTTTTAAATGTTAGAAACACATTTTGTTTGGGAGACAGCAACCAGTTAGTAAGAAAATGCAAGTTGTAGAGTCCTCTGCTAATGTGTTCCTCCTTTGCAAAGAATCCTCTGCCCCTTGGCCTTGGTATTCAGAGACACAATGTCAGCTGTTTTTGGGTTATGCTGATGAAACAAATCCACAGCTTTCTTGTTTTCAGAATAAGAGAAAAGGCAGGTTCCTTTTCTGGGCATGTTGTTTTTCCACCAAGCTCAGTTAGTTTTCTTCCCAGCAGAAGAGTACTGCCTGAGTGCTGTGCTGGCTGAGGGCTGAACTCTGTGCCTGCAGCTTGGAGGACCTGGGCAATGGAACTGCCCATGTGTTTAGGGGTAGGTGCAGATAGATGTTTTGGAAGAAGCAAGACTTGGAAAAGCCACTGCAGTCTTTTGCAGTAAATGCTCAGCCTACACAAAAGTGAAGACAGACGATGGCTTTTTATCGCAGTTTTCACATTCCAGCATTGAGGAACAGAACTCTGCTGGGAAAGAGAATGGAAAGTTCAAATTCTGACTTTACATCAGACTGATGTAAAGTCACAGGTTAGCATTATGAAAAGGCAACGCCTGTGCTACGGTTACGCTAGGTAGCACCTTGTAACTGGAAGGGCTTATATGTCACGCTACATTGAAATACACAAACACTTTTCACCTCAGTTCAGTAAGTTCTTGGCATCAATCACAACTGCCTCCTTCTCCACCCGAAGTGGTTTACGCAAAACTGCCTATAATTCACTCTTTCTGAGGTTCACCAGCTCAATGAACCAAATCAAACCACCTCTGCAACCTCCAGCAGCCTTACTGCTGATCTATTCCCTGCTCACCAGAAGGAGGGAAGTAGAGAGCACATCTAGTGCACCCTGTCTGCAAGAACCGGTCCCATTCCTCATTCTGTATTTGAAGATTCAGGTTGATCCTCTTCCCATTACTTTATCCAACAGCTTTCCTTCCACCAGAGTCAGAGCAATGCCAGATGCTGCTGTGTTCCTGTATTTGCACAGCAATATTTTGGCTGCTGTGTGTGTGTGTGTGTGCGCGCGCACAGATGTTGGGCTCAGAAATCCCAGCATCATACTCCCTTACAGACTGTCTCTTTCAGCCCCTTGCTAAAGTGGCAAGGAATTAATCTACTGGCAATTCAAGTTATCAATTCTAACAAGCAGGAATCGGAAAGATCCAGAAGCTCCTTATCCAGAAGAGCTGAAAAGGAGAATGGGGGCAAGAGACTAGCCATAAACCTTACCTGATATTTTCTAGCTGTGGACCGAGGCAAAAGAGCAAAGCATCCAAGCAGAGTGTTGAGTTGTAATATGAGGAGGTACAGAAGAGCAAGAGGATATTCTTCTTTCCTTCCTTCCTTCCTGGGGATTCCTGGCAGATAAGCTGAGCTCAAAAGCACTAATCAAGAAGCTATTTCAGAGGATGGGGCCCCTTGCACATAAAGTTTGGTCTGCTGAGCATCTTGGTGAATGCTTTGCAGTGTGGGATGTACCATGCTGAGATCAACCTTCAGTGCTATTCTGGTCCAGATGGAAGCCCCCATCTGTTATCATCCTCAAGAATCTCGTGAGCAGAGTCCCTGGATGTTAAGCTACAGTTGATCAGATGTTACTTGCACTTCTTCAGTAGGTGGAAAACGAAAAACTTAGCAACTGTGTGTGGTAAGCATCTTCCTGAGAATTGTATCACTGTCCACAGAGTGGGAAGCCAAAAAAAAGCAAGGCAGAGGACAAACACATGAGTGTGTATTGCATCTAAAGATTTGACTTTGTTTGCAAGTGAAAATGAAGCCTATGTTATCTGCCTGCTCCCTTCATGATCATTTGCAGACAATGCAAAATCATCACTTAATTGAATATGGCTGGCAATTTCCATTAAAGAAAGAGCCCTGATTGGAACAGCAGAGTTTGATTCAGGTCAGGCTTGAG
This sequence comes from Perdix hodgsoniae, assembly GCA_035772895.1. Classification (NCBI taxonomy): domain Eukaryota; kingdom Metazoa; phylum Chordata; class Aves; order Galliformes; family Phasianidae; genus Perdix; species Perdix hodgsoniae. The sequence goes on from JAPSGF010000017.1 coordinate 3,417,059, forward strand.
GTATGAGGCTACCAAAATACTGAAGGGATTTAGAAGAGGATCATAACGAGAGCTTCTTGCAGCAAATAATTTAATCAATTAATTTGCTCTGTTTCTTTTTTCCCTTTGGTTGCAAAATGTTCAGAAGCTGATTGCAATTTCTCCAAATTTATTTCTTATTCAGATTTACTCAATGGTATCTTTTGCCATTTCAAAAATAAATAATATTGACTGATTACAAACAGTTCTCTGAGAGGATATGCTACTTTGTATTCAAAATAAGGTCTGATTTAGTTAATAGCTTGGTCACACGGCATCATTTCTCCTTACAAGTGGACAGCTACAAATCTTGCAAGTCAGGAGGAAAGTCTGAAGAATTTTTTTCTGTTTATAGGTTCTGAGGGAGTTGACTCTGGTACACAGGGTAAGAGAGTTTTAAATTTGGAGCATCTTAGAGGAACAGTTGGCCCTCCTGAGACCTGCTGGCGGGGTGCAGTGGTTGTATTTGATTTTCTTTCCTTGCCTATCTCAGACAGTGTCCGAAAGCAGATGGCCAAGAAATTCCTTTTATTTTTGTAAGGTCTAACTAGCCCTGAATCTGTAACAAATGCCAAGTGGAAACTGAGCACAATAAGAGGGAACAGCAAGGGTACAGCGAGATCTTGGATTTACCTTTGTGCTGTCTGACCAGCTTGTTCTGAGCCACAGTGGAAAGGATTCCTCTTTGCTGTTACTAAAAGCCAAGAGCAAAGTTTTTACTTCCTGGTGGAAAAAAAAGAAAGAAAAGAAAAAGAATTGTGACCAAAGGAGAGACTAAGTGTCATAAAGCATCATCTCTGCTCTGAGGAATTTCACACCCCACCCATTCCCCCTGAGCGGAGCATCCAGTGCAGGAAACATGGGCACAAGCCGAGGTCACAGGAGGGCCGTGTTCCCCTTCTGCAGCACATGGAGATGCTCTGATGCTGGAAACCGTTAGGAGCAGGTTAAATAACCGTCTGACAGGAGACACCCGCTGAGAGAGAGCAGCCAGCCTACAGTCCAGAGAAGCTCAAGAGCTTCTTTCCAGCTTTTTTTTATTTATTTATTTTAGAGGAGTGATTCTTTATGTAATAAAATGTGTCACAAGTTCTCCTTGTCCAAAACCTAAAGGCAATTTATTCTTGGCTTCCATCTTCCGTGAGTCTCCTGAAGGGAGGATAATTAGCAAAGTGACTTCTGAAAGCAGCCACTTGAAGTTTATCCTTCCACGCAAGTGACACTCAATTGCCTCAAATATTTGCATAGCACAATGTAGAGAAAAAGTATGAGCACGGATCATGCAAATCAAACATATCCAAAAGAGTTCTGCAGTGCAGTGTGGGTTTTTGTTTTTTTTAAAAAAAACTTTTTTTGCAGCATCACCAAGGTTTTAGGGGATGTGATTCTGGCTAATCTGAAAGACATGATGAGAATTAGGTGGAAATAGCAGGAAAAGCTTAGAGGAACAAGGCTGAGGAGCTCTGGCTGAGCCGTGTGGGACAGGGCACATCACCTGCCTGCACACAGGGAACTCTGGGGCTTTCTGATAAGTACAAGGCTATTTTTCTCCAACTTACATTAAAGCCAACTGTATCAACACAAACAACACGATAGAGTCATATGAAATAAAAGCTCATGGACTCTGAATCCACAGCATTACTATGACAGAGCTATTTCAACGCAGCTGCTGAGATGTAGAGGTGTGTATACGCACGGCGTTCTGAACAGAGGTCTTTACGGTAAGAAACACGCGCTTGTCCTCCCCCCCCCTTTTTTTTTTTTTTTTTTTTTGTTTTTGCAATTTCACTCTATTGTCAAACTCTATTTCTTCCCCTACTTTCACCTTCCAAAGAAAGCAAACACGTCCCGCTTCCAGCAAAATGCTTATTCAGTGCCTGTCTTCCTAGTGCTAATGTCTTTCTCAGATGGAAGACGTCGTGTTAGGCAGGAACCAAACGAAAAAATAAACAATTAATGTGGAGGATTCATCGCTTTTTACGTGCCTTAATATTTTATTTTCCAAATTGGCAACACCGTGGGAAACAAAACACTTGGTTGAACAGTAATGCATATCATGAATATGGGGGAAGAATTTTGAAGCTGTAATTCAGGTAAGTGAGAGCTGAGAGGTGGGTTTTTTCTTCTTTTCCCTCTCTGTGTTTGTCTTTGTTTCTTTTTTTTGCTTTTCTTTTCTTTCCTTCTTTTTTTCTCTTTTTTTTTTTTTTTCCTCCAGGCAATGATTTCTTGGTACATATCATCAAGCACATATTAAGCAGAGTTTCTGGACTAAAGCTTTCCAGTCTGGACTCCTAGAGTTAGTAACTGTTCCAAATGGTACTTTAAAATGTCTTAGCTGTATAAATACATGAGACCTCAATGTTTTCCTTGTCAACAAAATGAAAAACAAGTTAGATTTAAAATATTATTATTTTTTAGTATTTTCAATTATATGCTGGCCAGTGAGCGGAAAAAAAAAAGTCTATCACATAAAAAGGACTTAATATTTGTAACTATATTTTTTAATTACTTCCAATCTGACATTAGTTGCAGGTACAAGAAAAGGCTTCAGAAAATGACCACTTCCATTCATATCTAAGGGGTGGATGTACAGAAGAAAATCAAGTTCATTAAGGCAGAGGCTTGTACTTGACTTCTTGTCTTGCACTACGTCTCCCTTAGTGTGCAAGAGCCAACTTCATACAAAGCACTGGAAGGACTATGTGCCACAGGTTGCTCAAAGGAGCTGTTTTATTGCTCAAAGCAATTGAAATAAGCTTCACAGTAGCATGATCTGTAAGGGATCTAGGGGTCACCACAACATCCCACATGCAGCACAACGTGGTTTTCTGTGCAGAGGTATGGAGCTGGAACTGCTCCATGTGAGTTCAACGACTACCTTTGAACCCAGTGGGTCAAGCTTTGTCAAGTCTGATTTTCAACTCAATTTGCCTTTTTCCCCGCTTCCAATGATTTCTTCCATCTGATTACATTTGCTTAATGAATTTTTTGTATATTAACTATCCTTTATTAAATGCAAATTTGCAGAGGATTAAACCATACAATAGATCCATGTTATATTGAATATCACAGTAAAATCTCAATAAGCATGCGTGTTTTCTTTTGTTTTAGAAATCAGTGGATCTTTAATTAATGTGGGGTAATAACCCTTGACTCTAGAGGTATCCCTCCAGTTTTGGGGTTTTTTTTTAATCATTTTTATATGTTATATGGGAACAGAGATGCCTTTGAATAATTTCTACGTTGTCTGCAAGCAGAAATGAATTGAAATACTGTTTGTTTATTTGGTGCAAGACTTGATGCTTTAACCCCAGCATCCTCCTCATCTGGCCACTCAGATGCCTGCTCAAGAGGCAAGGTATAGGAGTGCACAGAGGCCAAGGTGCCTGGCTGAAGGCATACATACCCATTTCCCCACACACTAGACAGTTCTTCCTGGCAATAACTAATAGTAACTAGAAATTGTGCTTGCTAAAGGTTAGAACACCCAGAGAAACAAGGGCGCTTCCTACAAGCACAGAGCTGACACTTGCACATAAAAACGAATTCTTAAGAATTAGTGATACCAGAATTTTCAAAGCTTCCACTCATTCTGCTTAACTTGGAGTCAGGTTTGTTCAGGTCATTTGTCCATTCAGTCCTTGGTATCTGAAAGCCTGATGGTGAAAACATTACACTTCAGAAGGGACTTCTGAGATCACTTCATGACGTCACGCAGAATAGTTTTCTGCATAGGCTGAGTAACTCAGACACTCCTCTGAACATTCCTGTGTTTAATTCTGTCCTTGTCACTCCAAGAAAGTCTAGAGAATATGTTTACACATGTAGAGTTTCCAAGAAATGGAAGCAAAATTAAGGAAGCTCAAAAAATTCCATGTAGCTGAAAGGAATATTTTGGGGGAAATTCTCACTTTTCTTATCTGTATGTGGCCTATGCTATTATAGTCATTTTTGCATCTGATACCTACCAGATGAAAATAATACATCTAATATGTTGGGTCACTTCAGTGTAGCCAGGTATGTGTGCATGTTTTAAAGGGAGAAGCATAAGTCTTGCTTTCAAGGACCAAAAAAGTCTTTTGCACCATAAAATGAAATCATTGACTTTATTAGCTCTACTATGATTATTATAAATATTATTATTAAAATAAATTAATAAGGGGGTTGATGGTTTGGGTAAGCAAGAGGGTTTTCTCACACTTCCAGCCCCTCTTTCTCTCTCTCAGACATTCAGCATGCTGGCCTCACCTCTTCTTAGTACTGTCAGTGTGGGGCTGGGATCCTGCATCCTTCATGGCTGCACCAGAGCACAGGGACAGCAGGGGCATGAAGCATAAAGCTGACTGGACACCTCAATCCCTTCCTATCTCTGTCCCTAACAGCCCCACAATTATCAATAGGCTATGGCATGCAGAGCAGGGATATGGATTCTATCAGCACCCTCTCAAGATCAACCTCCTGGGCCCCTCAATGGGATTGTTCCACCAGACCATTTATTCCCAGAGCTGGGCAGGGGGTGAGGGGATGCTGCCATGGTGCTGAGCCAGGCCAGCTTCCCAACATGCCACTCTCTGTCTCCTGCTGAATGTTTTGTTTTGTTTGCTTCATTGGATTCTAGGGTAAAAAAAAATTCTTGGAGTCTTTAGTTACTGCCAAATGGAACCACCGCGTGACTCCGGAAATACCTGTCGCCTAATTAAATTGTCTAAAGAGGGATTTTTGGAAAGGGCTCCTAATTCAGGAGCTTAATTTAGGCTGGGCCCATGCACCACAGCTTTCTGTCTTATTATTAGTTGGAATTTTAATCATTACAGATCTCCCCCACCCCCGACATTTTTTCCTCTCTCCCCATCTCCTAACAACCTGATTCTGGCACAATTCCCTTCCCCTTTAGCCCTCCAGAGCTAAAAATAATATCCTTTTGGATCCAGCCAAAAAAAAAAAAAAGACAGAAAGAGAGAGCACTGAACCAGAGGTGTTTAATTAGCAGGAGTGAACTGGAGATGGGTTCAGCAATCATTTCACAGCAGCCTCCCTAGAGACAGACCAAATGCATTGTGAGAAAAACCTGGCTGGTGTGTCCCAGGAGTACGAAGGTGGTATGTTATCAGAGCAGCTTAAGCCTGTAACATATGTAAGATGTAGTCTTCATATTCTTGGATTAAGAAAAAAAGACTCCTGTGATGAGTGAAAGAATGCTACATGCAAGCAAACGTAAGGAAATGTTTCAGTCTGTTCTAGTGATGGTACCCACACTGATCACGTATGTTATTTCAAGCATCACCTCCGGATGCAAGACCTCTAGGAAGTTGTTGGCTCTGAGATGATTAGGCACTGTGAGTCTGCTTTTAAATCACACTGAAATCCTTAGGTGGGAAGTAATAGACATGATTAAACTTCAGGTAGTGACTATGTGTGCATGTCCAGGGCCAAAGGTAATAGCTACTGGTCTGGCATCTTCACACTGTCACCTCGGGGAATGGCACAGATGTTCCAGTGACAAGCTGAGCACATCACTACAGGCTACATGAGTAGACGGAGCTTGACTGTGTCCGGTGGAGTTACACTGCATTTGTAGTGAGGGAACTGTCACCAGCGACTGATTTTTGACAATCTTCACTGCAAATGAAAGAGAGACCTCAGACCTTTCATTTTCCTTGCAAAAAGAATAGCTGTATTCGCGTTGTAGTAGCCTCACAGCAAAACAGAGAAAAGTCCTTGTGCTCATCAAACCTCTAAGATAATTAAAACACACAACTCTCCAAGGCAGAGGCAGGTACAAATATGTACACATAGACACTGTTAGGCTTCCTTCACCCCTGCTCCTGCACAGAATAAACACTACTACCTAGAGAAGAGGCTAAAAGACCACCTGTGATCTGACCTGGACTGAGGTGCTCTGAATGCAGCAGGGATGTGGGCCATGTGGAGCTGGATGTGCCAGCACGCACCCATGTCAGGTGGCACAGAACCAGTGGGAGTGTGAACTCCACTGTTAAAGGAATTTTCCAATTGCAGCTCTAAACAGAAACACTTTTAACTAGGAAAAAATATATATACACACATATACATTTCTACACTCACGAAATTGCAAACTTCTGACATATTTTAACTTTGAATTACCTTTTTTTTAAAGTCAGCTGTATTTACTGGGCTGGCTTGCCTGCCAAGCACATTAAGTATAAATCATTTGTTGTTTCATTAGTGCTGAAATGACTTTCTAATTGACTTTCTAATTGTAGTTAAAAGCAACTTTAGCACAGACTCAAAGAATCTTTCCTAGAGGCCTCTCTGTGTCCCGCCTTCCGTCTGTTGTCACTGGAGCTTAATGGAGATGCCTCCAGCAGAAGACTGGTATCAGATAGATCACTTGTTTGTAGAATATTGCTTTATTTTGTATTTAGTTTGGTTTTACTTTTTTCTTCCAAGTTCTGTTAATGACTTGCTGTTTCTGCATTATGGGATATTTGTCTGATAATTATCTAGCCAGAAGCTAAAACATCACCACTGTGACTCAAGAAATACACCAGGGCATACCACACATACTATGGACAACAGAAGTGCCAAAACATTCCTGATGCCTTCAAAATCCTGGAAACCGTGTTTAAAATGGCTTTTCCTTTTTAGTAGTTGTTCAAAGGCAGTTTTGTTTTGTTTTGTTTTTTGCTTTTTAAATTAACTTTTAAGTGTCTGTGCATTTCCCCTGGCCTGATTCTTATTGCATGCGCTGCAGTGCAAGCCTCCTGAGACTTCAGCAAGGGCAGGCATACAGAAGGAGAAGTTCAGAATGTCCTTGAGCTGCTCAAGGGCCACCTGCTCCCTGTCCTCCAGCTGGAACTGGCCAGAGTTGGAGGCTCCCTTCACTGAGCACACAGGAAAAGGAAGCAGGAGGGAATGCTGTTCCCCTCATGCTAAAGATAGAAGGCGGAATTCATCTCTGCTTTTGGCAGAGGAACAGGAGTGGCATTTCCCCACCTACTTCCCCTTATGTTGGCCCTACCAGCACGGAAGGCAACATTCTACAAAACCACAGCGGAAGAAAGCTTTCAGTGAGAACAAAGATGCTGTTAAAAATGCCAGAAGAAGCGATGCATGGGGTGATAGAGGCCATGCTTGTGTCTTCTGGGAGTGTTTCATCTGAGCTTCAGCAGGCAGCAATGGATCCTCTGAAAAACTCCATGGGTTCACAACTCAGAACAATCAGCATCCTGAGGATCTTTAATGCTCAGAAGAGACCCTGCTATCAGGTCACTGTTACTATCATGAGATTGCAACTACAACAACAAAAACATGTAGTTGATTTGATTACAATGTGCTTTCAGCCAGTACCAGCAAGGATTTCCCATATATCTCGTCCAGTTACAAGTCTTAAACCATTAATTCAGATATCCAAAATTGTCATTTCAATATTGGAGTAGAAATGCACCTCAGAAGCATCAGATGTTTGACTTCATAAGCTGTCTCCTCCTTACAGTTCCATTGCTTATTGCTGTCCTGTCAGTGGCAGATGTGGCAGCTCTCAACACTACTTTGTGCAGGTACAGAACTGTCAGCAGCTCACTCCTGCTGGAGCAGTGCTTCTAGAAACAGGAAGCCAAATTCCGTGTGGGTCTGCTAGGACTTCTCCTGATATACTCTAATCTGATCAGAGGGTCAAAACCTGGCACAAAGCGTTTGCTCCTCCCCTCAACTCAGTGACCTGTGCAGCTAGCCACCAAGCAGCATTCCCTGAAGCCTGCCACAGCTTCAACTAATGAACAGGTTTGCGCTTAAGACAGTAAGATGCTTTGCTTTCATTTGTCATGCCAGCACCATCACAGCCCTGTACTTCTGCAAAACCTTCCACTGAGCTGTGCCAAGTGAAGCTGACCACACAGACAGCCTCAGAGGCAGCACGCGGCCAGGCAGAGGAGAAAGCAGTAGCAGGAGGGGATGCCCAGCCTGTCACACAGCATGTCACAGCCAGGCACAAGGGAGAGCTACAGCCTGGCCACCTCCATGAAGTCACCCAGCTGCTGAATCCAAAAACAGCACTAACTGGTTTTGGCCTTGTGGTGACCGCTTGTCTTTGCCCTGGTAATTCCCATGCTTTGGGATTCATGTGCCATAATAGCAAATTGCTAGATTTTAGCCTAAGCATCAATCTAAAAAAATAAAAATAATAAAATATCAAGGGGCACAACATAAGAGAGAAATATATATATATATATATGTCTTCCCCCCCACACACACCCCAGAAAAGCTTTGCCAGCTTCCAATGATTCCTCTTGCAGTTTTCCTGTGTCTCCTGATGATTATTATCTGCCTTATGAGCCCACCTTGCTCAGATTAAGTAGGTCTAATCAGAGTATTAACTCCTTATGTGCTGATAATTAGCATGAGGTTCTGCTAACCTGTTCTCATTTTAGTGCTCTGAGTGACTTGTGTCACTGGGGTAATTTGATGCTATGGACACTGTCCTGCATCATTCTTGTGAGAGCAAACATCAGCCATACCCAAGAAGCAAGAGGGTTGGGTGAGAAATTCACCTCCTACTCTGACAAGCAGAGCTGACAACAGTTATTTCTGAGAGCTAACACATAGACATTCAAATGAATGAAAAGTTATGCACTGCTAGCCATGTCCTCTGCTGCTTATCATGGTGACACATACAGAAAATCAATGCAAAACAGTCTTTGACTGTGATAACAAATAAAGTGATTCCTCCTTGTAACAATCTTTAAGATCAGCGCACTGGAAGGGCAATACAGGAGGTGTAACAACAAAGTGACCAGCACAAATGGAAAGGTGTTACAAAGGAAAAGTACTCACCTACCTCTGAAGGTCTAGGCTCACAGGGAAAAACTCCATAAGGAAGGGATCTCCGACCAGAGATCCTTCTATGGTGGCAGTCAGCCCTTAAATGAGGAGTAAGAGAGGTAAAACCTGGCTCCTTCTCTTTCAGTTGTACAGGTGAATTGCCTTCACATGTGTTTCCAAGGCAGACTGCGTCCTTTCCCCATGTGCTGTCGGTGGTTCAGGCAGTGACCCAGTAGTTGCCATGTACTCTTCAAAAAGAAAAAATAAAAACAAAGTGCCTTTAAGATCCATCTTTTGTAAATCTCACGTGTAAGCGGATTAGGGGGTGAAAGTAATCGTGCAGCTTATGTAGAGACAGACTAGACCTGCTTAGAGGGCTTCTTAAGAAGCTTTGGCAAAGGTCAGCCCAGAGAGCATGACCTGCCCCTTGGCTTCCTAGTGCAGGACTTGGTGCTATCTGTTGCTTTGGAGCAGTAGCAGAGGCTGCCTGGCATGTCCTCGCTTTGGCACCTATTCAATGCTTTTGAATATATTGGCAATTCGTACCATGCCTGCTGGAGTGACTTCATCAGATATTTCCTGAAAGATGAAATTCATATGAAAGCTCAAGTTCCAAGAGTCAGGAGAGTCTCAATTTTCTTTGCCATCCTCATCAAGTTGGAGTATTGTAAGGAAATTTCAGGTGCATTCATTTACTGATGATTTTGGCAAATCTTAATTTTGACTACTTTAATCTGGATTCTCATTCTCTGTGGAACTCTGCACACCTACAGGTTTGCTTCCATGGCTTCAACAAAGTACACAACATGGCAAAATAAGGAAAAAAGGGGAAAAAATTTCTCTCTCATGTGATAGTGAGGTGAGCAGAAGCAGAACTGTCCTCTGTGATCTCATTGACATCTGTGAGCATCCAGATAATCTCAGAGAATTATCTATGTTCACTTCATTGTGGGACTGTGCTTAAACCAAGCACTGTTGCAAGTGGTTCTTGACGCCTCTTATTCCATGTCACCCTGAAAAACAGAATATGCACTCAAGATCAATGTAATATAAGAAGTCGCCACTTGATTTATGCAAATATATTTTATATTATGCAAACACACAAGTGACCTTTCTTTGGTTAAAGTGAGTTGGCTTTTGAGCTCAACTGCAGAAAAATTGAAGGTGTCTGCATTATGCAATGGAGATTTCTTCAGAGAACAAATACGTCTGGTTAACTACAGCAGGAGCAAAGTGACAAGGCATTTTACTAATATTTATGAAGAGATCTGAATTGTCACAGAGAAAAGCTGGTTGGACTTTTTGAATAGAAATGTATTTCTGCAAAAGTAAGATGTTGCAGCCAAAATGACTGAAATGACTGAAGACAGTGAGTTTTAAAACAAGAAAAGACGGTGATGGAAAAGCAAATCTAAAATAAAAAAAAAATAATACTAATGATTGTTTGGTTTGAATGTCAGGGAAAAATAATTCTCAGTAAGTTGGAAATATTTATTGAATGTGGTCTTCAAAAAATACATTTACTTCCAGTGTTATTTATAGTTTTTTTCTTTGATACATTTGCACTCATCTCTGCTACAAATTTACTATGAAAAAAAATCTTTTTGTTTGTTTCTTTGTTTTTGTTTGTTTATTAGAAGTACACATAGTTGAACTTATCAGCTGCTGGAAGTTCACGTGAATGTTCTGAAACATTATTTTCAGAGAATCTGATGAGTTCTGCTTTCTCAGCAACAAAGAGATTTTCTGAGCAAATTTACCCCTCTCCTATGCTGACATTAATAGATCCTGAATTTTACTACACATTTTCAAAGTATTACTTATGTGTTAGCTTTACAGCTTCTGTTTTCTCTGTTAGCTACATTCAGGCAGTTAAACATTTGAAAATGAACCCTTACTAAGCACACTGTTAGGAAACAAAAGCAAATGACACACAAACACACACACACCGAAAAAAAAAAAAAAAGAAAAAAAAAAGGGGAAGGGGAGAGTGTAGTCATAAGCTATTGAGGCTATTGAGTACATTCGAAGCAGGGACAATGAATTCTAAGAAGGACAAATATACAACACAGATCAGAAGAAAAGTGGTATGAAAAGGGGAGGCAAAATAGCATTTCACTTGTCATTGTGGAAATAAAGGGGTGAAAGCATTCAAATCAAGGTGGAGATAATCAGGGATTCTTTATTTGTTTAATTTATTTTTTAATAATAATTGATCAATGCTTATCTCTAAATTAGAACTGGTCCAACAGTGCTGAATATTAACTCAGAGCCTTGCTAGGATGAGATCAGTCTTCCTTTCAACCCGATGCAATGGGGCAGAATAAGTCTGTCTACTGTCCAGCCAGAGCTGGTTACTCCAATACTCACCAAAACTTGGCAATGATGACAAAATATCCAGTGGATGGCTTTGCATTTAAGGCACAATTTGGCTATCACCACTATGAAGGGCTGTAGCAACCTAAGCGACAGTCCGAATACAGAAGCAATCCTAGTGCTAAGAATTGGAAGCAACCAAATTTGGGCACTGCTGAGCTGGATGTGTAGAGAGGAACTGGACTCACCTGGGGACTAATCTGAACATCTAGCACAATAAATTTAGCAACTGTGTGACAACAGCTGGAAACTGGACCCACTGAGATATTTAGGCATTTAGTCTTGACTTGGGTGCCTAATAGATTGTTTTGGAGCCTGAACACTTTCAGAATCTTGGTAACAAGTGACAAAGTACCCCTGTTAGACTCATAGATCACCTGGCTCTCAGGGCACTTCTCTAGGCTGGGGCCTCTTAATCTGCTAAAGCACTTTGGAGCATCCCAGGGGTGCTCTGGGCCTGCAGCCCTGGGAGCCCTGGGCAGGCTTGGCCTTCCCGCTCTTTGTTCAAACTCCACGCAGCATGTTTTGCAAAGCTTCAAAGTGCCACTTAACGGAGCTTTCATTTTCCTTCCAGCTGAAGGGAAAGTGTTGTTAAACTCCCAGGCTGGCAAGTCGAAGTTTACACAGATGGAACAGTTAGCACAGACCGCAGAGCAAATACCAGCAACCAACCCGTTTCACACTTCTAAAGAAAGAGAAAAAGGAATGGCAGAGGAAGGCCAAAGCAAACAGGCCTTGGAAAACTCAAAGTCTCTGGCTGGAATTTTCAGCTGTTACTTTTCTTTTCACATTCAGGCTTTTCTGGAGGTCTCTCGATTCAGCAAAGCAGAGAGGGCTTTTGCATTCATACGAAATGATTTAAAGCTCTGTGAGGAGTGCTGTGCTGGGTCCCACCAACCACAAAACATACATTGCTTGAAATTTAAAAAACTTGGTTTTCACTGAGAGCCACATTTTAAATATATATATTTCATTTCCAGCAAATAATATGTTGTTGTATTTCCTGCATTTTACCCAGCGGGGTGTGTCATTTCAGATGCCTTTTGCTCATTAAACCTGAGGACCACTCGGGTGCCCCCCAAAGAGCCCAGGATTTCTTCCTCCCCTGGGTTTGTCCACCCAGCGTTCTGCCTCACAGTCACTGGGGATGGATATCACCACCTCAAGTGGCTGCATCACCTTGTCCTGCTGCTGCTGGCCCTCCCAGCAAAGCACTGGATCAGGAATTAATCTGGGGCTCTTGCACAGCAATGGAAACATCACCGCTAGGCCAAACCCAGAAAAGTTTGCTTTATTAAGACGTGGGGGGCATGCCTCTCCCTTCGCTAAGCCAGCTTTTTTTCTCATCCTCTAGTAACAAAGAAATTGCTAAGGCAAATGTGAAGGCAGAGCCGCTAAATGAGTCTCCACTTGGCACCTGAGACCTGCTGGGTTAATAGCTAGGGACAGGTAAATCGGTTTAGATAATATTATCCTCTTCTTTTGCAAACCTTATTACAAAACTGAAATGCTTTGCGCCGTGTAAACTGCAACTTGTGCTAAAAACAGTGAGACAAGTTCTGTGCACACCAAAACAGATGCTAGTTGGAGTAATTCAGATTTCTCCATCAGAGTTTCTCTCTCTTTGGACTTTCATGTTTCTACTCTGTATACCAGAGGCTTGTGTCTTCCTCCCTGCTGTATTCACAGCACTGTCCTGCCCTGCCACACAATTAGATTATCCAGTACCTCCTGTGTTGCTGATAGCAAATTTTACTAAACAGTGTAGCAAAGCTGCAAAGACCCAGCCTAATTCAGCAGAGGGCTGTACAGTTTCCCTTCAGTTGAGACTTAAAATGATATTATTCTGATGTAAAACTGAATGAAATTATGTTCAGTGTCGGAGGAGGCAGCTTGACAGAGGGAGTTAAATAATAAAGCAGTTATTTTAAACACAACAGTCAAATCTTAATCTATCTCATGTGACCTAGCAGATCCTCCTGGGGTTCTTTTCATTAAATTATTCTGTCATCCTGAGGTGGGTATGTCTGCTGTAAAACTGGAGCATCCATGTTCTGTCTGCCTCCACCCCAGTAAAATGTTACCTGTGCAGAAATAGTACCATTAGCTGGTTGCAAGGCACTGGTACATCATGATAGACTTAGACGTAGCTCAGTGTGTTGTTTACACTTCCTCATAATGCTCATTCATTGAATATTGCTGTTTATACAATTACTAGACTGCTTACAGTGATACCTGAGTTTGGAATATTTTTCACTTATTCCAGTGCCAAGCCTGTGAAAAAAGACAATGTCTATGAAAGGGGGCAGGAAAAAAAGAGGAAGAAAAGATTACCATCTTCCCCTTTGCTCGGCAGTTCCTGCTTATGGAGCCAAGTCCCTCCCTTTCAAACAACCTTTGCTGACAGAAACCTGCAGTGATATATTGCAGGATGCACTAGAGTGCCATGGAAGCCAGTGCAACATGACGCATTTACTGTACTACAACGTACTGTATCTCAGTGCTAATGACGTCTGGGTATTGAAATAGCCTCCATGGGGAGCAACGTTGCAACACCTGCTTCTTCTGGATAACCCAGTCTTCATCTCCTTGCTGCAATGGAGAAAAAAAGACCTTCTCAGAGAGAATGCTGAAATTAGGGCATGCTTGTTAATGACAAGCAATTACAAGGTTGCCAAGTGTTCAAAGATGCTCCCAGGATCGCTAGTATTAAAATATTTTACGTGGCATTTAATTATCCATGGTTCAACTTCTATGCAGTAATACAAAATAGAAAAGGCAAGAAAACTTTTTATTAAATGATGCTTAGTAATCATTAATCACATATTTATTACATGATAACATAACGTAATGGGGCTTGGAGCATAGGCCGAGTGGTTAAGGCATCTCTCACAATGTGTGCAGCTGACGAGACTCAAGGGTCAAATTCTGTCCTCTGTTAAATCAGCAATGTGTGTAATCGTGTTGATGAAAATAAGAACGAGTACTGAAAGCCATTTGTCAGGGATGCACCAGTTCCAAAAGTGCACAGCATAACTTGGCATGAGTAGGATTGTCTTCTTTCTGCAAAGTATGAGTCCGAGATGGGATTACCATGTCCAGCAAGGCACATCATCATGCTAATAATATGTAGGATGGAGATTCAGATAATCTTTTCCATGGTTGTTACTTTCCACTGGGCTTTTTGCTGTTGTTACCCCTCCAGGAGGCTAAATGCATCCAGGCAAGCTGCTGGGAACTTTAAAGCATGATCCCTAGGGATAATTTTCCTTCTGAATGTTTCTGAAGGAAATTTCTGAGTAACAAGTCAGCACAGCACTTTAGGGGATCACACTCAGCTTTCTTACACATACTGCTGTGAAGCAAAGTGAGTTAATACCTGACTGAAATGAGCACAGAGTTTAAATGTTTATACCTCTCTTCAGGCTCCTTTCAAACTCAAGGAGGAATAGATCAGGCGGATGATTATTTTTTATTTTTAATGAGGATTTAGAATCTGGAGGAAGAAAATTATATACAAATTTACCACAGCCTCTCCTAATTCACATCTTGTTTATAATTGATATGAATCACTGTCTGATGGATATGCTGCTGCAGAAACGTGAATATATGCAGCAATATTAATGCAGTGATTCTCACCCTGTAGCTAAGCAAGAAGGCTGCAACTTGAGCTGAAATGGAGCCCAAGACCCAATCAGTACCACAGTTAGCTGCAAAACCAGGTAGGAGATGGCTGGGCTTGGATTAGACATAAACGTTCCACAACTATCTGCTGCACAGTGAAGATATGCTCCAGGCAAATACTATCAGCACTAAATTGGAAACAGTGTTGTAGACAGAGGCCATCTTTTCATGTAAAGATTTTCAAGTGAGAAACAGAGCTGGTCAGTCTTGTACTCCTTGCCATGCATTCTTGTCTCCACAAAGGCTCTGAACTTTCAGACTAACTACAGGCTGCTTCCTCACGAGAAACTAATTTTATGGCACAATACAGCACTGTGCAAGGGTACACCAAAGTAAACCTAAATGAGCCAGATCTGATATGGGATGTCATGTACGGTAGGGCTATCCACAATGTAAGAGCTTCATTCTTGAATGGCTCAGGTGTCTCTTGACTCTTCCCAGTGCTGGGCAGGGACATGCCAGAGCATCCAAGCCCTCTCTGCTGTGGTCTGGGGACTATGGTGTGATTGCCTGCTGTCACACAGCTGCCACGTCTCATCCACTGCATCCCAGTGGTGCCTGAAGTGCTTCCCCTGTCTGCACTGGAAAGTGCTTTGGGATAATTTTTGGATGACAGATATTATTACTATATTTAATTTTTGAAACTCCACTGGAAAAGTTAAGCACTCAGAGAAATCCCTACACTTACAACTTCCAGCTTTTTCCCTCGTAAGAGATGACTGGAGAGTTTGTGCTTTTAATTATTATCATCTTCCCTTGAAATTATAGGCAAAGCACTCAGTGATATTTGAAACATAAATTACTGGCCTGCAGCCTTGTGCTACTGTTTCTCTATCTCTCTGCCAGGACTGCAAATCAATTTTCTGCATTTCCTTCAGATTTCTGAAGAAAATTGTGGAAAATAGCTGTTGGCACATGGCATTTTTCCACAATGGTTAGAACTACCGAATGGGGTTGTAATAGGCTGCCTTGAAGAAGCCAGCCCCGTTAAAATGCCAAACTCAGACAGATCAGAACACACTCTCAATCTGAATTTCATAATTTTTCCACAGAAAAGCAACATAATTTGCATTGGTTTCGGCTGCAGTCAAGTAGCTTTGTAAAAAGAAATAAATACAGAAATAAATTTGAAAATCGTTTTATCACTACTTTTCTTTCTTCCTTGCCTTTCCTTGCCTTCCCTTGCCTTCCCTTGCTTCTCCTTCCCTTCCCTCCCCTCCTCTCTCCCCCTCCCCTTCCCCCCTCCCCTTCCCCCCTCCCTCCCTCCCTCCCTTCCTTCCTTCCTTTCTTCCTTTCCTTTCTTCCTTTCTTTTCTTTTTCTTTCTTCCTTTCTTCCTTTCTTCTTTCCTTCCTTCCTTCCTTCCTTCCTTCCTTCCTTCCTTCCTTCCTTCCTTCCTTCCTTTCTTTCTTTCTTTCTTTCTTTCTTTCTTTCTTTCTTTCTTTCTTTCTTTCTTTCTTTCTTTCTTTCTTTCTTTCTTTCTTTCTTTCTTTCTTTTCCTTCCTCCCTTCCTCCCTTCCTCCCTT
>JAPSGF010000017.1:3433559-3472286 GCA_035772895.1 Perdix hodgsoniae
CAGTAAAATGCTTTTCACTCAGAACTATCTCCAGCATGACTTCAGGTAATACTGCCCATACAGAGGTATAACTTTCTGGAAACTTCTTCAATAAGTCTATCCTAGTTACTCTGGGATTTAAACCCATGGGGCACTGGCCAACTCTGAGGAATTTTATACTGTCAGATCCAGCTGAATTCTTTGCATTTGGAATCAAAGTCCATTAAAGCCAGTAAGAAAAAAAGAAGGTAAGAAATTAGAAGAGTTTTCCAATCTGCAGAGCAGGCTTTCAGCATTTCCATGGATTGTGCAGGGAGGTCTGCTGGGAGGGAAAAGAGCATTGGCCTAGGTAAGGCAGCAGGTTGCACAAGAGCCGAAAGTCAGAAGAACAAGAGCAGCTAATTCCTGGATTTCCAAAGAAGGAGTCTTTCAGAATTTTTTGGCCTGGTCAAATTGTCTTCAAAGAAGAAAAGGTCAATAGTGTGAACATACGGATGCATCGTTCCAATTCAACCTAAATCTTAAAGAAACCAAGTCACATCTAAGTTTCTTATTCCTAAAAACTGGTCCTTCCAAAACCCCTAGAGAGAGTCAGCTTCTGGGCTTTTGATTATATGTTTCATTGTAAGGTGGTGATGTAATGTCGTACGTGATAAAGCCAGGGAACCAAGCTTGCACTGAGAGCGATGGAAGTGTGCTGGTTTAACCCAGGTCTGGATTCTTTGGGTACATCTAACCATAATTTCAGGAGCAAGCGTTTGAGGTTGGAATATCTGGTTGTTGGCTGGTCTGGCACCTATTTTGCCAGCACAAAGCAAGCTGCTGCAATGCCATTGTAAAGCAATTGTTTCTGAAGGGAAAACTGCGTTAACCTATGGGTGCTTCAACTAGTGGAGAGTAATGAATTGCTATCTTCATTAACAGAAAGAATGACAAAGAGGGTAAATGAGTCAGAACAGGCAGAGACACAATCCTTTAATGAGTTGAACAGAAGCTGGTTTGTAATGTGAGGTTATTGATAATCCCAGGCGTTACATAACAGCAAGATTCTGGGTCAAGGAGCAAAACCCTCACGTTCCCATATGCACACTCTGAGCTCACATGATGTAAGGCAACTTCTGAGCAGATGCCTTCAGCACAGCTTAAGCATCTGCTCTCAGGAAGTCTGATGTTTTTTGTCTTCCTGTCTGCCTTCGCAGCTCAACATGAACGGCAGATGTTGGGTTTTATTCAGTTAACAGTTTTGCTAAGGATCACTTGGACTACTGTGGCACTCCATCAGTTTAATTCATCCCAAGAAATTCCACATTTAAATATTTTTATTATTATTGTTATTATTTTTTAAGAGAGTGCTAGCATCCTTTTTGCATCTTCAGCAACATTCTCTATTTTTGCTGCTTTCACGGGGTGAAATAACCAGAGTCTCTCAGCTCTTATTTTTGCCCTGTCTTGATATTGGTGGGCTTGTATTGTTAAGGAAGGTGTTTTACTTTCTCAGGAAGGTAACACTAATACATAAAGTGCTTCTATCATTATAAAGAAGACTTTTAATAATAACTTCTTTAATAATAACTTTTAAATAATACAGCTATTTTCCCTTTTTACTTAATAACTTATTTAGTACATTATAACTATTGAAAGGCAATTACATTCCCTTAGCTGTGCCAGGCTACCAGAACTAAGCCTAGAGAACCTCACCTGGTTTCACTCTCCTAATTTCAGACCTTTTGCAGGATTCAGTTTCCACAAACCCTTATGGATTCTCATAGACTGCCCACACTGCCCATGACACACTTGCCAGTATTGTCTGAGTACTGGCTTCTCATTATGTTTCTGTAGAATTCTATTTATGATACTAAACAAAACTTGAAAGAGTCAAATGCTGAATTCAGTAGTCAGTTGTGGCTTTAGCAGCTTACCTGAACTTCCCTCCCACAGTATTCCCTGAGAATCCTTCAATTCCCAGGCTTAATTTTCCTGTGAGTTTATATGGACAATCTTATAATTGAATGAAATAGCGAAAATCCCAAAGAACATCAAGAGTGACAACTCCTGAGTCTGCAAGTGGCACTTTTAACAGTAGTTGTATAAAGTTGAAGGCATTTTCATTCTCTGAACTGTCAGGAGTTCCCCTTCCCCTTCCCCTTCCCCTTCCCCTTCCCTTCTTTTCTCTTTCTGTGACTTTCCCACTACAAGCAGAATTTTGTATCTGCCTTTAAAACAAAATGGTTGGTAAAAATACCCCATGTTATAACAGAGTTCCTGCTCATGAAGTCCAGTAGTAGGTTTTCAGAAATTGATGTATTGCTTACTGTTGTTCCCATTTAAGAACACCACAGCTGAAAAGCACACACAAGGAATATCAGAGGTTAGAAGTGTGTTCTGGCGTTTGTCACTATCACACACTGGGGACACAAACAGGAACAGAGGAAGAAAAACGTTTAACAACTGCAGATGACCCCTGGAGGGGTTTCGAAAGGGCAAGGCACGATGTCAGAGCATGCTGCAGGTGCTGAACTACTTAGAGAGAAAGCGCAAGTGTTAGCATGCACAGGTGTCAGCAGCTGGAGAGCCAAAGTGCCAGCTTCAACATGCATGAACACGTTGCCAGGGAGCTGAGGGGCAGGGAGCAGAAGCAGGATTTCTGCAACCACCCCAGTGTGAAGGAAGTTTGCAGCAATGCACTCCCCGACTTATTGATTTATTTATTTATTTACTGCTGTTTCGTTGCGTTGCAAAAGCCTGCTTCAGTGCAGCGGTAAGAAAGGGACGGGGTGATGGGACAGGAGGATCCTGCCCCGATACTCGTGCTCCTAATCAGTGATGGTGGTGTTGTGCTTCCTAGAAAGCACGGGGCTGAGCCAAAAATGCGGCTGAGCTGGTGTCCTGTTGCATTGGCAAGAACAGCAATTGCATGTCATTGAACTCCCAGAGTTCACAGCACTGAGAATAGCAAGAATTTTCCCTTCTTGAACAAAATGATATATTCCTCCCTCGGCTACAGAAAAGAAACAATGGGGAGAGAAGATGAGGTTTGCCAAGAGCAATGCATCCCTTTCATTTCAGTGTTCTCCCTGACACGTTAAAAATGCATAATAATTACAGAAAGGAGCGAGTAAGTACTTTACAATTTGGAAATATAGTCAAAATATTTCTGACAAAACATTTTTCCACCAGAAAGAACCAAAACACTTGCATTGAAAACAGGAATGAATCAATGGAAGTTATTTTGGACAGATTACTCAGGTTAAAGGAACAAGAAAAATGCCATGAGATGCCTGTATCAGGCTCGAGAGGTTGGCAGTTCCTCTGAGCTTCTCCTTGTGTTTTGAACGGAGTATCTGTGCTCATTTCTAAATGTCATGAACCGTTCTGGCATGATGCAGGTTGGAAACACAGGTTTTTGAATAATGGAAAAATAAATTAGAGTTGGAGAAGAAATTCTGTAAGGCCCAAAAGGCACTTTCCATGGAGTTCTTCAAACCTGGAGACAGCCTTGCTGCCCCAGTCTGGGTTTTCCTATTCCCTCTGCAGCGTGAATGCACTACTCACGTGTTTGCTGTGTCTCATTTGGTTGCACAAAAATGAGTGGGTGAAATAGTTTAGATGAAAGAGAGCGTGTGGCAAGAGATCAAGAAAATAATTATTGCTGTGATCCGCTGCTGGAGCTAAAATCTCAATTAAGGGAAAGGATGAGCAGGAAAAGCTGTTCGAAGGAATGGAAAGAGATGTATATTATGTGTACAAGCAGTCATACACTCCTGCTTCTTCTCGTGTTTTCAAGAAATACTGTTGAAATCAGTCCAAATAGTCCTCTAGCTACGATCATCTCCCTGTCCTGAAGTTAGCTGGATTTCCCAGAAATGTAAAAGATTGTTTCAGATCTTGCTTTGCACAAAGATTGTGCAGTACCTTGCAGGATGGTCCTTTACATCTCAGGAAGGAGTAGGATGAGTCCACTTCATGCAGACCTATGGAGACTTCAGCACAGAAAGTATTTAAGCAGTGTCATCTGAACTCTGAGCAACCCTTTTGCTTGAAGATGCTACAAACAGCTGACACAGCATAGGAGGGATTCCCCCACCTATCAGAAATGGTTTCCTGTCCCTTTCATGGGGGCTGGTGACTGTCAGCCTTGGACAAAACAGGCTGCTGGTGCCATTTCTGATGATAGCCATCATCACCTTGCAAGCATTAATGCTCCCAGACCTGGCAGGAGATGGGGGTGGGGACATGCCCAAGGCCCTCTGTCAACTGGAGGGCTGGATGGGGATCTAAAGCTAAAGGTTAGAAAAGTGTTTCACAGCCCATCCTGGTAGAACTGTGAGGCTGAGGCTGGTGTGCTACAGGTGAGGCTGTGAATGCATGCAGTGCAGACATCTCCTTTACTGTGTTGGTTAACCCTGCATGGATGGGTGTGAACCAGGCTTTAGAAATGCTTCATGCAAAGTACGTAAGCTGCATTTAAATTATTGGTTTATCCATTAATGCAATGGCATATAAATCTGTCACTCGTGCAGGTTTGCTTATTCTCCTTGGCTGAGAGCAGCCATTCATTTTGCAGTGGAGATCACATGTACCCCTAAACTGTGCTTTTGAAACACTGACACACTTCAGATGTGTGTGGGTACGTCCGGGAACTATGTTTCTTCCCCTCTGCTTCTGTTTGCTAACCAAACACTATTTGCATGTGACTCCTCCTGTGTGCTCAGCCCAGGGGAGCACAAGTGGCCACAGTGGGCCGGGGGCTGGGGGAGCTCAGAGGGAACACAGCCTCTGCCAGACCTGAGCAACAGCCCCTCCTGCTCTAGGAGTTGAGTAATGGAATTGGAAGGAAATGCTTTGAAGGTTTGGTTTGGTTTGCCCTCCCATCCCCCCCAGCAAAGCATAGAGTGGATTTTGCATGCAAATTAGTGCCTCCATATTTCTCCCCCAGGCTGGAGCAACCCAGGCTTGCTTGCTATCAAAAGTGAGCTTTGATGGTACCAAGCAATGTGGTCACTGCCACTTGCTGAAGTATGCAAGCTCTGACCACCGGTCCTGCTGCTAAAGAGCCTCCAAGGAGTGTATTGATTACAAATAGATAAGTGAGCAAAAATCCAAACTGTAATTAAATACATAATGTGTCTTCCATTTTTGTGCACAGAAAGCTCTCTGATCTTGAAACTCTAGAAAACATAGGCTTACTCCAAATTCTTAGAAGGTAGAGTGAGTGTTAGTAAACTCCAGTCTGGTGTCAGCACAAAAACTGCAGCTACACTATGCAGTCCTATATAGGTAAAAATACAGGTTTAGGACAATTGTGAGGAATTTGTACCTGGATGAACAGAACATTAGAAGCTCATGACATTCCTACCTGCTACTATTGCAGCTCTGTTGCAAAGCTTGCCCAAGCTCTTGCGTGTCTACTATTCATTGCTCCTGTGCCATTAAAGGCCTCCATTTAGGGTCACAGCAGTAATGGCAAAAGATGTCAGAGAGACAATAGAAAACTTTGTGTTGCAAGCTCCTTAAGTAGGCTCAATCATTTATTTTTTTTTCTCCTGGGAAATTCTTGCCTGTACAAGGGTATTGCATCTGGTGAGGCTGTGGGGATATACATGTGGGTGGTTCAAGGTGTGGAACGATGTCACCATTCTAGTTAGAACACGCTGATCGTGATGTCGTATCAAAGGAAACCGCTTACAAAATGACTGTCAGATGAACCCTGGACAAAGGAACATAATGGTTTGTATGTATTTGCAGCATTTGAATAACCATGCAGCATCCTGCAGTCCCATGCCTGTCTGCAAAAAGGGAGGGGACCCTCGCGTTATGAGGCAGTCACATTCCAAGACAAGCCACATGGATGAAGAAGAGTGTATTTCAACTTCTACTCCAACTTACATCCAACTTACGTCTTACTGAGACTGCCAGGGAAGATCTCCAATGCTAAATGTGTTTTTGCTGAAGGATGCAAGATGACCACATTCAGTATGATACAGTTGGCTTGAGGAGTGCAGCCAGATGGGAACAACTCCTCCAAGGCTAGCTTTGGTTCGGAAGGAAAATGTATGTACAGAGAAGGACTGTGTCACCTCATGAACCCACAGCCCACCATCCCCACATCACAGCAGATAGCATGTGTGTTAGCACAGCCCCAGGACAGCTCCTTTTGGTGCTCCCCTTTGAGCAGTGGGTATCATTATTTCCAGAAGCACAAAAGTTCTTGGTTATTTCGAGCAGACATTTTAGGAACAGGCCGAAGATCTGCGGAGGTTTACAAATCCCACGTGACCTTGGAGACATGGGATGAAGTCTCAGACCCAGTTTCCCATGGATCTTGTTGACAGACTCTAGCTGAGGATGTGACTCTTCTATTCAAAACATAACCAAGCAGTATTATATGGAGAAAGGCAATAATTGGTATAACCATCACCTCAGTCAGACTATCTTAATAAGTCTATACCTGCGAGATGCCAAATTTATTTCCTGTTCATATCCATGGGAATCAGAACTTCCTTCAAGCTGTCGGCACTTTCCAGTATCAGAACTTTCTAACACAAGGACAACAGGCTACAGCTTTCTCTCATTAGGCTCTCCAAAATCAGAATGTTCCCTCAGTTATCTCCAGTGACTAAAGGGAATGAAATACCTGCATCTAGGATGTGAGTTGAGGAGTTTGAAGGAAGACAAGGACTGAAATTTCTCTAACAACCCAGAGCATTTTGGCTTGATCTCATCAGGCCTGAAATTCCATTACTTTACCCTCATGTGCAAATAAGCATTGTAATAGTTTCAGTTCCTGCTAACACAGCTCTTCCTTGAATGAAATGGTTTATTTTATGTTAAAGACCAAAACCAACACTCAATCCATATATTTTAAAAACACAAAGACTGAAACACGTATACCATGGCTTGAAACCTGGTTTGGGGTCTCTGCTCTGATGGTTTCTGAAGCCACCAGAACCCTTTGGCTGAATTACTCCTGTATAAAGCACCCAGGCTCTGTTCACAGTCTCCAAACACCAATGGCATGGCTGGAAGGGGACTCCCTCTGGGCTGAGCTGATCACAGAAACAGGAGTGATGTTTTAAGTTCCCCAGTCTCTAAATCATACATTTCCACTGTGGTACAGATAATGACCATCTTTAAGGTGTGGAAGGAGGGCAATGTGAAATCAGCTGGCTGAGAGCAGTGTTAATGGAGGTTCATTCGAGGTAAGGCAGTAAGCTAAAGGCCACATGTTGCTTTTATGGCAGTTTTCCCCCTTGCTTGCCATCGTGAGCCAACAGCTTCCTCAGAGCCCTTCATGCCTGCACACACACTTGCTGCACAGACACAAACAAGCAGGAGAGGCTTCCCTGCTGAACGCGTTTAATATTCTGTCTGTGCTGGCATGCTCTTGTCTTGCTTCATAAAACCTGTTGAAAGCCAGTCAATTCATTAATCTTTTGCCAAGAGACGTTAAATGCCAAACAGGGAAAGACGATAATGACTTGTCAGTTCATAAGAAAGGGCCTGATCCTGCAAGGTGCTGAGAATGGCAGCCACGGAGAGCAGGAAGGTGCTTGGCAGGCTGCAGGATGGATCCTTGTACATTTCTCTGCTCTTCTGCTCTTGTTTGATGCACAGCTTTCAGAATGTAAGCAGGAAGCCATGGGTGTACAATGAAGCCATGAGCAAGATGCTGTCCTCGGGGAGGTGTTTGCAAGTGGTCCAACACATCAGGGGAGTCAGCAGGACTGATGGGGGACCCATAGGACAAAAGTTTCAAAGAGCACAGAGGAAAAGCAGGGGCAGCTTGGTCCATTGCCAACACGAAGCCAGCACTTCAATCCGGCAGCAGATAAAGCCCTGGCAGTGTCAAAGCTTTTGCAATGAGGGATCCCCGATCCAGCTTTAAACTGCTCCATTCCCATCCTAGGCTGCAGGCAGTGCTTGGGGCTGGCAACCTGCAGCAGCTCCAGTCCTTCTCCTCTGCCCAGCATCACAGCAGCAGAAGGCAGAGGAGGAAGCAGCACTGCTGGCCTCAGGCAATTGTGGCACATGAGTCAGGCTGCAAAAAGGCAATGAGTTTCACTGAAAGCTTGTAGGTTTACAGATAAATAATTGTCAAAGCCTTTTTTTTTTTTTTTTTTTTTTTTCATTTTCTTTGAATGTCTTGAGGTTCTGAAGCTCAGGATTTTGAGCTTTTTTCCCCTGCTGTGCTGGAGGTGTTATATATTAAAAGAAAGGAGAAAAAAGAGTTCTTCATAGGGTTGCATGACTCAAGAAGCTGGAGCCTTACTAATAATAAAACTGTCATTATCACAGGGTTTTCATTAAGCTAATCAGAGTGGGTATCACTGAGGTCAACCACAGTTTCCAAACTGTGCTGTGGTTCCAGGGCAGTTAACGATGCCGAAGCGATGCACTAAAATCAAGTACACTCAGCCTCCTTGTTGCATGGGAGAAGTGGATCAATACTGAATTAGAGGCAGATAAACTGCATTTAACTATATTTAACAATACCACTGATAGCACTTAAACTTATTAGGTATCAATTATCCCCCAGTTTCACAGCAGCTCACCTCTCCCTCGTATCTGCAGCGTTTGATTGCTCCAGCCAGAGTCTGCAGCAGGGCTGCTGGTGTTCTGTCCCACAGCTGATGAAATTGGAGTCTCATTTCATGGAAAGTTTTTTCCTGAGTCGCTCATCAGCCCCAAATCCCCCTAAATGAAGCCAAGCTGGTGTGTACCACGCTTTCTGATTTAAAGCGCCCTTCTAAGCTTAATACTTAGGCATCCTTCCCAGTTGGAAAGCCTAAGAAAAAGGTTGGTAGGAAAACCAGCTTGGTGGTTTCTAGTTACTGCATATCACTGGTAGGATTCATAATGAAACTGGAGTTTTCTGCAGTGGGGCAAACACCCTGCACCCTTTCACAAAATTATTCCCTTTAGCATAGGCAGTATACAAGGCACCCCATGGCCCCTACCTTGGGGATGTGTTGAGATGGCCTGAACACTTCGGTGAAGGGTGAGGATGTTGGGGGCTGCCTTCTTTTGCTGCCCATGGGTAGAAGCAGGAAAAGGGTTGGCACTCAGGTGTCTGATCATTACGATCATCCTTCAAACCAATCTGTTTTGTGCAGATAAATCAGGATGGATGAGTGCCCATGTCACCTCCAAGCCAGCTTCTCCTTGGCATGCACAGGAAAAGCCTAAAAGTAGAAGGAGGATGCCTCACAGCTGTGCCTCTTCCTCTGACTCCTCCATGAAGAGCTGTCCGTGGCTTTGCAGCAAAACCACTCTCAGGATGCAGAAGAGCAAAGAGACTTTTTATTCTTCTAAGCAGGATTCCCTGTCCAGTCTCCATGAGAGACTTCTGGAGCCTTTCCTCTGCATCATTTGGGATCACCTCTCGGTCTGGCAGCTGGGACATGGGAGGCAGCCACAGGGTGCCATGGAGAGCTGCCAGGTGGGATGCAGCCCCCTGTACTCCCCAGCAGTTGCCTTTCTCAGACCCACCCCGGCTCACAGCTATCTGTGGTGTTGGTATCAGCCTCTCCCTGAGTGCTGCGGGCCCAGTGCCTCAACTCAGCTTCTTTCTGGCAGACTTGTTTATCTGGGTGTTACATTGCTCCAGGCCAAGGCTTAGTTTCTGTTGTACTTGAGCCAGTGTACACAGCTCTGGCAGCTTTCAGCACATGGGAGGAGCGTTGTTTTATCCCAAAGCCTCCTTCGGGAATTGATAACTATACAGCAGGACGGCAGAGGGAGAGGATGGAGCAATGAGAGGGGTCCCTCAGTGGAGGGGATGCAGCGGGCAGTGGGACAAACACTATATGAATAATAAATTGAGATGCTTTAAATTTTTATTTTTATGATTTGGTGGTGGTGGTGGTGGTGAGCTCCAGACTAGGATTAATGAATCCCCTGCAGCTATTCTGCTTTGACTAGATCTGGCGGAGATTACATTAAAGAGAAAGGGAGTGGGGGGATGGAGGAAGAAAAGCACCACTTATCAGAATGGTTACATAGATAGGAGCTAAAAGGTGTAACCTGATGAGACATCTTTCATTTCAGACAATGCAAGCCCTGCATGGTCCCTCTGGGTCTCTTAAACAGAGATATAATAAGCTCTTTGGAGTCTCCCAAAAGCACATTGCGCTACAGAAAGTGTTAGGAGCTCATTATGCAGCAGGCTGCAGGAGCCAAGCATGGGGCAGAAACCAAGAGTAAGTTCTGTACCCACAGCAGCTCTGGAAAGCAGAGCTTTGCACAGTGAGATGTAAAGACACAGGTGTCCCTTCTTGCCCTGCAGTGTGTGTGCACATCCACAGTGCAGTGCAGATGCTTTCTACCCTGGGCATTTTGAAGAGCCCTTGAGTCACATGGTTCTCAAGCATGAGCAAAGCAGAAAGGCACAGGGTGCAGGGGACTAATATTGTTCACGTTTGGTATTAGTGGTGACAGCAAAACATGGAAGAAATCCAGGGAAACCTGCCACTTCCTCTGCCCCTGGTTCACATCTGTTCACAATTCTCTGCTACTTGCCAAACAATTAAAAACAACAACCTGTTTTATTAGCTGTCACATCCCATAAAATATTTCAGAGCCCTTCATCAGCAGCTGACATCCTGTCAATAATAGTTCTCTGTGTTAAAAAAAAAAAGCCCAAACCAACACATTCACGATGTTATTCCAATGTCTGGTTCTCAGGTTTATCTCCAATGGCCATCACAGTAGCATTCAAGCACTGAATGCAAGGTTAACAACTTTACAATTGCGGATGTGAAAGATATATAGATGTTAACTTTTCTCCCATCTGGAGTCAGAGAAATACAGGTCTTACAGGCTGCTTGTCCCATGCCTGAGCCTCTGAGTACAGTGCATGGGCTGAGCTTTGGGTGGCATGTGGCTTGCAGGGACTTCAGGAGAGATCACCAGACCAAAACTCACTGCTGGGAACTGGGACAACTGGGAGATGGTGGAGTAATGCTTCCCTTTTCTTTTTGTGGGCCAGGAGAAGAGGAGATGGACGACTATATCATTGCATACAGGCAAGTGGTCATAAACCCAGATCTATAGATGTATTTAAGTGTGTAACACTAACCAAAATGGGTGGACACAGCCATCAATGTTTCACCATGGATCTCCATGACAAGGCACAACTAAATATCAACCTTTGCATAATAAATACGACAGCCAGCTCTGTCTGCTTTGTCCCATAACTATTTGTGGATCTAACCACTCATTTTAGGCAGGCTTCATGGGAAACACATGTCCAGGATACCAGGTGCTGCCCTACTCCTGCCGGCACCATGCTCACGAGCTCATCGGCTGTTCATGTAGTTATTGCTAAGTGCAGGCAGTCCCTGTCCTGCCACCATGGTCTCTCTCCAGCTGCTGCCAAGCGCTTAAGGCATCCAATCTGAAACACACTGACCCCTGCAGCACAACCTTAATTCTGCTTAGACTGCCAAAAGCTGCCTATTTCTACCCCACAAAAATAGTCAGACTTCCAACAAACTTTTCTTTCTAAAACGTGTCTGCAGAGTTTTAGAAAGTTGCATTCACCTGTCCTTGAGAATACACTGCCCAATGCTGAAGTGGTCAAGACTGAAATCGGACTTACAAACTTCACATTTTATAACTCAGACTGTGACAAAGTACTGAAAACCTGGGGACCTGGGGGAGATGTTGTCTACTTTTAATATAAATGAAAGAGGTTGAATTCATTTGCTAAATGCAAATCCACGTGCAGTTTAAAACATAACTGTTTTTCACATCCTGCATATTGCACAGCTGTAGAGTGGAGCCTGCCTGCCTGATGGAGCTCACAGCTCGGATGCACCAAAGAAGTCTCAGATCAAACACGGACATAGTGGGCAAATCAGTGAATGGAGCCCAATCCCCTGGTTCAGAACAGCTGCCAGCTCATTCAGACCATCTATGCTGAGACCTCCTTTAATTTTCTCCCCAGACCTTATTTTTGAAGGGGAACCTTACATCGCTGTTTTCTCGCATTCTACCTGGTAATAGACAATCTCCAATTAAATCACCTGGGAACCAGCAAAGCAAAATAAGGAGGAAATCAGATATCAAGATCCTCTCGAGCACCAGGAGCTAGCAATCTGCTCCCCTCATCTCACAGGGCTTACCATCACTTCCAGATGCCATGAATGGGGCCATGGCATCAGGAAGCATAGGAAGTTTTGCACAGATGTGCACAAGAACATCTTGACGGTGAGGGTGACAGAGCACTGGAACAGGCTGCCCAGGGAGGTTGTGGAGTCTCCTCTGGAGATGTTCAAGACCCGCCTGGATGCCTACTTGTGCGGCCTGGTGTAGGGAACCTGCTTTGGCAGGGGGGTTGGATTCGATGATCTCTGGAGGTCCCTTCCAACCCCTACCATTCTGTGATTCTGTATGTTTCAGGATAAAAACTGGCTGATTTGCTTGAAATGATCTCAGTTTCACTTCTCTGTTTTCAGATATATTTTGAGTATAAGATGTATAAAATACAGTTTGGTTGTCTGGTATGGGAGAAATCAGTCAGATTCTGCCCATTGCTGCTAGCACACAGCATTCATAAGCATCAGATGCAGCAGCATGAGCATAACCAAAAGCAGATTTTAGATCCGCATGGGTCCAGTGAATGGCAGCTGCTTGGTCACCTCTCATCACAGCTCTTGTCCTTCTACAGAATCTATTGGGCTACAGAAACTGATGGCGAGCCCAGAAATGCCAGGGTTTGTGTGGCACAGCAAGGAGCAGGCTCATGCTCAGATTGCTCTGGCTTCATCATGTTCCAGACTCCCCTAAATAACAGCAAGTACAGCCTGGTCAAGACATGGCACACTCTGTTTAATAGCAGGATGGAGAGGGAATTTTCCACTCTGGAGGAGCAGGACCATGCTTCACAGGAACATAATTTTCTGCTGTTGTACATTCACATGCTTGCGATTGCATGCAATTATTTGCAGATCTGAAAAAAGCCCCACTAACTGGCTGCAGTGAGAAGAATATGAAGACAAAAGAAACTCCTGGTATGGGGGTGGTTCATCAGAAAAAAATAATTGTAATAATAGAAGGGAAAATAAAGGCAAAATCCAATGTCAGATTATCACGAAAGAAGATTATTTGGTGTAATTTGAGTGGTACCAGAGGAGCACATGTGGGATCAGCCCTCTAGTCCTGCAGGCAGTTTCAATAGGATGTGATTTTTTTTCCTTTGGAAATCCCAGCTTGCACGGTATATTTGCTGTTGAATGATGCTCTGCCTCAGCATTTCTAACAACAACAACAACAAAAAAAAAACAACAGCACGGGTAAACCTCGGACAATGCTTTGAACCTCCAGGCCCTCGGTGCTCTTAGCAGGTGAGCTGAGATAAATCGAGCGGCTCCAACAGGCGTGGGGCACTCGTGCCTTTAGCAGCACACCGGACTGCTGGAGGAAAAGAGGCGGGTGGCAGAAAGCGCTCTTTGATATATTGATATAGCATCCACTCTCAAACCTCAGGGAGCCCCGTCTCCTAATATTATTCTTTCTTCATTTTCAATTCAAACCAAAAGTGAAAACAGAAAGAAAATAACCCTCTTTTCTCTTCTTGCTTGCTTTTCTACTCCCCCCTCCCCTCCCCTCCTGCTCCTGAAATGGGAGGGGAAGAGAAAAGGGGCTAGAGCCACTTAGATCAGTTTCATGCACAGGAGAAATAAGACAGGAATTATT
This sequence comes from Perdix hodgsoniae, assembly GCA_035772895.1. Classification (NCBI taxonomy): domain Eukaryota; kingdom Metazoa; phylum Chordata; class Aves; order Galliformes; family Phasianidae; genus Perdix; species Perdix hodgsoniae. Next base: position 3,447,237 of record JAPSGF010000017.1, read on the forward strand.
TTTCTTGTTAGCCTTTTTGTAAGAAGACAGACAACCCTTTCAGCCCAAATACAATATTGTAATTGCTCATATTCAACTGACAGAGGTTCCCAGATGAGCTCCACTGAGGCGTCATTTACTAATCTGTCATGTTCTATAGCACCCGGCACAGAGCGCTGTAAAAGTGTCTTCTTCTCTCTAAGTTATTTATATAGTTGGCTGAAAGCGCTTTGCTTGTACAAACTAGAAACTATTAGATTAGACCAGCAGAGACAGCCAGAGGCAATCTTTTTAACAAAGTGAGTGGGATTCAAAGTAGGGTTGGAAAGCAAATATTATTTCACTGGAAGTCTATTAGAGGTAGTTCCCTGGATAACAAATAAGTGCTTTGTTAGCTTAGCTTGAAGAAATGCACTGGTCAGGTTGGCAGCAGCTGGGTCTAATGGCAAACTGTGTGATAGCAGATGATAATTCTGTGATCAGTGCATTGTTTAAGCCAGTTTAGCTCTGCCCTCCTTCATAGCGCACCACATCTCTGGGGTTACCTATTTGAAGTGCATGTCAGAACTTAGCAGCTGAGGATAACTCTGTTTGTTTTAAACCTTCTCATCCTAATACACGTGCACTCACATAAAAAAGAGAAGTATGTAAATTCAGCCTATCAGAAAGCAAATATTCTCACTGGTGAAGGTTGAGAGGTTGTTCGTGCTGGAGTGCTTCAGCAAAAGTGGGCTCTGGGCTCAAATCAAGGTGAGGTCACAGATCTCATCATGACAAACAGAAAGTCAGAATTTCTAAGTATGAGATAAGATTAAAGGATATTCATAAAAATACGCAAAACAAGTCATAGTCACTATTAGCTGCTAATTCCAGCAAATATAGCTTTCATTCAACCCCTGGGACTGCTGCTGTTAGCACTGGATAAAGTGATTTTGCTTTGGTACAAGATAAAATGTCTCTGTGCTGTAAATCCATATGAGGATGATTCCTAAAAGTAGAAACATGTCAGTATAACACCTTGGGATCTATTTCTTTCAATGAGAGGTGCTCCATCCATGTAAGAGGTTGCTTTTATTTATTATTAATAACTACTTGCCTGCTAGATGGAAATTCCCTGTTTGGAGCTTTCTAGTCTGAGATTAAAAATTAAAAATAAATAAAATAAAAAAAAATCAGTTTCCTGCGCAGCAAGTTGGAAAAAAGTCAGTCAAACCATGGGATGCACAAAATGCTAATAGGCAGATGATGAAGTTTTGTAGAACAAGAGCCTGGATATGTCTAGCTGTGACCTGGAGGGCCAGACTCAGCAGAAACTTCCCAAAAGGCCAGAACACCCTGTATCCACTGCAAGATTGGCTCTAGGTTGGATGCAACAGTAATGCTAGGCAAAGGAGTCAGAGAAACATGGCCCATGTCCTGATCCATTGCCCCCAGAAAAACTGGTTTCATGCTGGGAAATGCATACCCCAGCATCTTCTAGTGGTGGTAGGGGCTTGCCAGATACATTCAGCTGCTCCAGCAGTTTGACCTGCTGTTGTGTGCTGTGCTTTGCTCCTTTTCTAAAGGCAGCAGTGGTGCCACCCAGGGCTATGTGCTGTCTTTATCTAACAATTGCAGTGTCAATTTCAGGCCAGCCTAGATACACATATCCCAGGGGCAGGTCCATCCACAGGGTGAAAGTAACCCCACTCCCTACACATCCATACGGCCTTCTCCATCCGAACAGTCTACAGGATCACTAATTAATTAAGCCTTGATTACTCCACAGCTCATCTTTGACTCCCCATGCCTGGTCTTTGTGTCTAAGAATACAAATCTATGCTGGAAAGATGTAAGCTGATGTCTACAGTAAGAGAACAGGTAAAGTGGATACCGTAAAGCTAATACTGCAAGTTCATGCGGGTGAGCTGTTGAGCAGATAATCTCCATTTAGCTTATCTCAAAAAGCCAGCTGAAAAATATCCTTTACCAACACCCTTCAGTGTCTCACTAAGACTATTTACCCAACCTCCGCAACTCATGCAAGCGGATAATTAGCTGGACCCCATCCCACGGCAGCCAGCACTTAGTCAGAGGAGAAAGTGCAGAACTTGCCCAGCCTGCTCCCACTCCAGCACTGCTGCAGAACCCCACTCACTTTCTGCAGAATCATTTCACTTTCCTAGCCCTGCTTTACACCTTCGAGGAAGTTTGCCCTTTTGCCCTCCTCCCTCCCCATTGCCCAAAGCCAGAGGGTGAAAGGCAAGAAAGTCACTTTCAAAGAGGACATTTACTTTCTATTCTCTGGGGAAGGGACAAAATTGAGAGTGAAAGGTTTTGTAGGGTCGTGGTGCGGTGGGGAATCCAGCCCAGATTTACCTACAAGTTGTGCAGGTGAAAACCACCATCCACTCATTAACACTCCTAAATGAGTTAAAATGCTAGGGATTCCCAGGGACACACCTGGGCTTTACCTTGCCAAAGGAGTGGGAAGCAACAAGGTCCCCTCCCAAGCCCAAATTTCTCCTACGCAGTGGCATTGCCCCAATTTTTCTGTCTGCCAGTGATCCCGAGCGTGCATCCTTTCCACTTGCAGTTCACCTCTAATAGGCTGCTCACTGTAATGACGGGTTAGCCTTTCTGTTGCTGGAAGCAGGCAGCTAGACTGCAACTCCCTTTGATCTTCCCTCTCCACTCTTCCCGCAGGGCCATATTTTCCTAAGGGAGAAGGAGGTGAGGGCGCAGCCATGTCACCAACTCCCTCTGGAACGAGCCAGACAAGTCTTTTATCTGCAGGGAGGTTTCACTCTGTTTGGGAGGATTAAGGTTTCTCCAATTTGACTAGAAGCCCTTGCCTGCTGATAAAAATGTGTTTTAATAGCTTAGCACACCTGGCTCAATGCACCGCGAGTATCAATTTAAGTGGGCAGTTTGTTGGAGGCATCATACTCCTACGGGAGCAGGCAAACCCACAAGAAATTAAACATTTTGGGGGAGCATCGGGGCAAAGGAACAGAAGTCCCACGTTCCTCCTCTGAATGGAAGATTTTCCATTCTTCATAAAGTGTGAAATCACTCTTACCTCTTCTGTACGAAGGTGGCAAATAAAGCACATTTCCTTCCAGGCAATGAATGAACTGGAGTCAGAAGAAGGAATTTGTTCTTATCTTTATCTGCACTGACAAGGAGTCCCAAGTGTGATTGGGATTTTGCAATCACTCTTTCTCCAAATTCAGCTCCTTTACAGCCTCAGAGAGTTCAGGTGATCTGCAGGGACATAGAAAGAAGAAAATGCCCAGGGGACAAACACGCTCACTGAAAGCTGAATACCTGCAGGGCCAATCATCAGCTGGTAGAAATGGTTCCATTTCCACCGCAGTAAGCATAGGCAGATGTAGCCTGGTGGGATTTACTCCTGCACTTGCATTTTTCAGCTTGGAGCACAGCTTTCTCTGGCAGAACATCTGGGAGATTGCCAGATCCAGCTGTGTGCTCCAGGTGCAGCTGGGCAGGCTCCTGGCAAAGCCCACGTGGCAAGGCAGAGCTGTGGGGTTAGGCCAGCTTTGGACACTTGTGCAAATGGGACTGGAAAGCACAACCCCAGCTCCCAGCCTGGTGAGGACAGCAGCACTGCCCCTGGGCTTTGAGTGAGAGGCCAGCTGAAGCATCTTGCTGATGTGTGGACTCACAGAGGAAATAGATTCCTCATTTTTGTTTCTTCCCTATTTTCTGGCTGTTTCCTCCTTTCTTTTTGTGTAATTCATTCATTTGAGGAAATGGATGTTTCTTAGGGGAGTGGGGCCCTAACAATTTGCTTTAACTAGTGCATGTGTTTCACCAATAGCAGCTTCCAGCAGAGTGGAAATTCAAGGCATTTGTCTGGGCAGGCAAAAAAAAAAAAAAAAAAGTGGTTGATTTTTCTCTTTAGTTTGGTTTTGTTTCTTTATCAGCAGCTCTTCCTCTTTCCCTTCGTAGAGCTGGCTTACTCTTTATATCACTTCAGGCAGGCTGTAATGATCTTAATGCAGCTCTGATCTATACAGGCCAGCAGCTGAGTCTGATGATATATTGCAATCTTTATTGCCCTGTTACTCCCATTCTCTCAAGTGCTTCTCCAGATCGATGGTGAAATTCCTCTGCTTTAGTGGCTGTAAGGCGGGAGGTCGCTCATTCACCAGATGCACAATGACTCGAACTGTCACAGGTTGGGTTTACAGATGCTCAGCCTGCAAAAGACGTCACACAGGTCCATGCTGAGAAACTACTGGCAAGGGAAGGCTGGAATGAATTCCTGCTAATATCATCCACACACACACTAACTGATTCTGTTTAGAATTAGTTCTTTTGGGGGGGATCTGAATCATCTTCTTACTATCACACTGTTACAACTATAATTTGATGGAAATCCTGGGATGGGAATAATTCAGACACAGAGCTGGAGTTAGCTCTGTTCAAGCGAGTGAAGACTTTGGTGAGAAGCTGCAAGAAAACTCACCAAAAAAAAAAAAAAAGAAGAGGATGTCAGACCTCCAAATGGATGTCAGACCTCCAAATTTTCTTAAGATTAAGGAGTCTGAAAAATTCTGTTGTTCCATTGGGTGTGAGATTTTAAGTCTGGGAGACTGTTTAAGGCTTCTGCAGTTCTTCAGTATAAATAAAACTCATATTAGCTATTTCTTTTCAAAGCTCAAATTTCAGTTCATTCCCTTTATTTCCTTCTCTCGCACCTGTGCAATTACCTCTAATTCTGTGTGTGGCCAAAGCCCAAAATCAGCAGCAGCCATTGCTTAGCTCCAGTGATGCCATATCCACAGTATGGTCCCATTCACTGCCCACTCCTGGGCTTCTTTACACTTCTGGCCAAACCTGAAACACAGTTGCAATGGGATCTCCTCTTTTTAATCTTTCTAAATTCACAGCGAAAACACCTGTTGCTGAAATCAACTTCTTCATCCCTCACCAGATTTAGCATCACAAGGATATGAGTGGAAGGAGAGGGGAATTGATTCCACGTCCCCAAAGGAGGAGAAGAAGTGTAGAGCATCAGCTGCTCTTCAGTCCTCTCTGGCCCCAGTCTAGAATGAAAGAACTCTTTCTCTTTTCATAAAACATATAGTGAAACAATCTCCCATTGAGAAACTTTCAACAGAAGAAATGTTCTGAACCTCCAGACAGCTACAGCAACTGCTGTATCATATTGGATGTGTTGAGGACCTATCTAATGTAATGGGGCCTACAATTAGATTCTGTCGTGAGGAGTTTTGTCAAATTTTTGCAATGGCTACACGTTGTTTATCCTTTGAAAATGTATTTCTGGTCTGGAAAATCCTCTGGCCAGGATTCTCAGCAGAGAAATATACCATTCCAGAATCCAGTGAGGACAGCAAGTACTCAGCAAGGAGGTACAGGAGAGGTTTGAACAGTCTAAGATGTCAGGGCAGGAAGCTGGTGATTAATAATGTAAAATCCCTCACTTCAAAGAAAGTAACTAAGGGCACAAACATGAAAATAAGGCAAGCAATATGACTTCTCAGCCAGAAATGCAAGGAAGGAAGTCAGATCTATCAAGTTTGGTCCCACATGAGTCTTAGGGCAGACTCCTCCTGAAAAATACTGAAGTATTTCTTATATTTATATTGTTTCCTTGTTTTAAAGCTGTATTGCACGTATGCCGTGGAGTACCAGGAGAACCAGGCCTTAGAGGTTATTAGAAGAAAGATGTAGAAGAGACTGATGGACTAGAAAAATAGTCCCCTATAGGAACAAATCTTAAGTGCCAGCAAATATAAGAGACCGCAGTAGATTGAATGACGTTGTGTGCGTTGGGAGAGCTTCAATTACTTAATTAAGGAAACGATGATACTGAGAGCGGTTTGAAGAGAAAAGCTCTCTCATTTGGATTCATTTCACTTTATATCTTTTTGGTGAAAGATGGAAATAAAAACGGAAGCAGACATGAAATTTAATAATGTTATTGCTAGAAACTAAAATGGAAAAAAAATACTGAGAATGAATTAAAGCCGAGGCATAAGATGCTAAAAAGGAGAGAGAAAAATGGTCAGGCAGTACCTAAATAATTCATTTATTTCCAGCAGTGGAAAAGGATTAAAAAACAAGATACAGTGATTACAGCAGGCAACTGGGAGTTGGGACTCTTGAATTTTATTTCTTTTCCTTAACATATGTCATTCTGTAAGCCAGTCTTTCCATGCTTCAGTGTACTCAATACTTTGCTGCATGACAGTGATGTAGTTGGACTTAATTTGCTGATGCCCTGTAGGTGTAAACTGTTATGAATTGGCAGAAATCACTTGAGATTTAAGGATGAAGTTATCTTTCCATTAGGAGCTTGGCTACTAAAACAAACTCTCCATTGAGCATCCCCAAAGAAAATCCAGCTCCCACTGAATTTTCACATTTCATTTCTCACTCCAGGTAGAATTTTCCCTTGTGAAGTGATACTTCTAATTGAATATTTCCCTTCAAGTCCCCAGTGTGAACACTGCTGCTGGGTAAGCAACGTGAATTGCCTCTCTCCTGTTCACGAAGTTGAATCTAAGCTTCAGTTGAGTCTATTATTATTATACTTTCCCTGGGAGCCCTCAGTATCACACCCCAAGACTGTAAGCAGTCACTGATACGCTGATGAGATCTGCCTTCTGCTCTTCCAAACAGCCCTGCTGCCAATTGCTGACCCTTGGACCACAGCAGGATGAGGCCTTTGGTGGGCAGTAGAGGCTAACATCAATCAGCACACCGTCCTTGCAGATGCAGAGAGCACCTCACCTTGGAGTAGTCCAAGGCTTCCCAACGTGAGCCTAGATAATTGCACACCTCTAAAACATCACGCTTGCCATCATCCCATGAAATGTTTTCCTACATAGAGTTTTGGAAGATGATCCTTTTCCCTGTTGCACTTTCCATTTTTCAAGTGAGATGTTCTTTCCTTGTAGAAAATGAATGCCACAAAACCTGCAAAAGCTCACTCAGCTGCATGTTGCAATCATTCATATCAGCCAGATATGCAAGTAAGGTACTTGAAAGAAAAGCTTCCAGCTTGTTTCTATCCACATAGATATTCACAGTACTGACTGTGCTCCAGCACACCAGGGAAGCTGTATGAGAATTTGGTTGTGTGTGCTGGCAGAAAGCTGGTTACCAAAAGAGATTCCGCATTCAGATAGATAGAAGCGGTCTGCGGCTCATCTGTCTTGCCAGGCACAGTTGCTGCATCTGGATTTGAATTGCTAAAATCAGCACAAACATTATTGTTGAAAGCCACAAACCGTGGTTATGTCAATGGTAGAGAAACCTCAGACAGTTTGGAGGTCTCCAGTCAGCACCCAAAAGTTTTGATATTCCTCCAGCTTTATCCAAACAATTGAAATACCACTGGTCCAAAAACTTCAAGTCGTAAGCTCTGGAGAACAAGTGGTTTCACAAGATTTTTGAAGTTTCTGGTTTCATTCTAGGGACAGAAGTGTTGCAAGAACACCCTTCTGTCTGATCTCTCTCTGTCACATCCATTACCCGCCTTTCTGAATATTATCGTGCCATCCTAAACTTTCTTGATCTAATAAGTTCAGGTTCTATCCAATCCTACAGAAGCAATTTTTCTCACAAAGACCTTCCAATCTAAATGAATGCATCTTAAAAATCCAGAAGTGAAGTACCATTGCTCCATTCTCGTGGGGAGATGACAGACCTCGCCTTGTTCCACAGCTGGGATTTCTGACGCAGCCAGGGGCTGAAGCACATCTGCTCTGCCTGCCAGTACAACTCTTCTTTTCCTCCTTCTGCCAGCAGAAAGCAGCAGTACAAATGCTGAGAGTCAGTTACCAGAAAAAAAAAATAAAATAATAATTGCCTGAGAAATTTGTAAACTTCAGAACAAATCCCATTTTAATTCTGAACAAGGGTTTAAGGTCATTTCCATATCAGTAGGAATGGAGTTGACTAGCCCTGGCTCAGAATAGCAAACATCAGCAAAGTGCTGGCAATTAACCAATTTGCTAACAACTGCTCTGCTGTGAGGCTGGGGCAACTGTGTGGGTAGAGAAAGAGGGTGGTTTGCTGTAAATTTTACCAAACATTTCAGTGTTCAGTCTGATAAATGGTTTCTGAAGGATTATTCTGAAGTGCCTGAGACTCCAAGGAGAGAAAACATTTCTCAGCCCAGATGCTATGAGCCAAAGAATCCTACCTGCAACACCAGCTGTCAAAGTAGAAAGAGAAAGGTTCTAATAGAGAAGTACAAAATCCTGCCTCACTGGGGTGGTCTTTGCAAGCATTATATTTCAAATATTAAGGCAGAACAGGAATACTACAATTTCTGGTTGGGGGAAAGAGGGAGATGATTTTCAGACACTCAGTTTTAAACACTGAATATGAGAATTACAAGGTCAGCATCTGCAGATCATTATCACAACTAGTATTTAGGTCTTTAGCTCCTATATACAGAATGTGGGAACTGCTGTGAGCAACCCTCGTACAACTGAGAAGCATCCAAAATGTCTGCATAAAAAATTAGGTGAGTTTTGGTGAATTTGGACCACAAAGAAATGAACTTTCTTATTTCAATTCTAAATTATCTATCTTGTCAGTCCTCACAGACACAGGCTTCTATATTGGCACATAACATTTATTTGTATATCCTCCTCTCAGCACCATCCTTTCAAATGAGAAGCCTCTCAGTAGCAGAAATTGAAATCTGTGGCCTTAAACCACAATTGTTTCTTATCTTTCCATGTGGAATCCTTACTCTGGCATAAATGCTCTTATTTCTAGCTTAAATCAGCCTACTGAAAAAAAAAAAAGAGGTTTCATTAATATAAAACACTGAATCAGAATATCAATATGGGTAACTCCATAGCTACAGGAGAAGTTTAATTCTACAATTACAGATTAAAACAGAAATTTTACACAGTAAGAACGTAAACCACACACCCACATCTCTCTGGAAGGATCAGTAGACAGAGAAAACTGCAGGTTCTCCATCCAATAAAAGAGGAGAAAAAGAAAAAAGGACTTTTTAAGTTCTTCATAGGAAAATGCCTATAAAAAGAGGTCCCTCCTCCCTCCTTGAGCTGGTTCTTTTTGTGCAGTCCCAGCTTAAATTCACATGTTTGAATCAAGCTTAGCAGCTGATTGGGAATACTCTCGTTCATCATATTTCTTTCCAGTTCACATACAGCCAAGAATACCCAGGAAAAGTCTCAGGACCATACGTATGATTTTTCCCTTGACAGTTAAAAATCACAATTACTGATTTGGACTTAGCACAGCGTAGATGTCGTTTGCTCTTTAGTTCAGTAATAGCTATGAAAAAAACCGTCTCCTTGCCTGATGGCTGTGTGTGCATACATAAATATCGGGGTATAATTATAAGGACTTATTCATGCTTCTTTGTATTCGCTATATACTTTAACTTTGCTTTTATGGCCCATAAAAATGGAGCAATTCCAAAATTTTCCAAGCATGATGAGCGCTACCATAAATACGTGTAGGCCGCTGCCAATTACTACATGAATAACAATATCCTGAATGCCATATGCCTTCATTAAAAGGTGAGCTTGGGAATATTCTCAGTTTCTGCTTTCTCTGCATTTCTTGAGCAGACTCCAACCTCACGGTAGTCAGCAGCAGCAAGCAGTGGGGAGCTGCAGTTTTAATAACAAATTGCGACTAGTTGCTACTGGCTGCAAAGCAGCTCCCACTGAAGCTCACAGCCCTCGAGGTTGTAGGAGAGTACACAAGTATTCAATTTATTAGATGGTCTTTCGAGTGAAATGCATCAAAGTCTACGCAGACCCTTTGCTGTGGGAGATATTACTCTCAGCTGAAACTAGGGATAGGATTCTCTAATTTGCACAAACCTATCCATTTACAGCAGACAATATCGTCATTAAGGGCTGAGAGAAGGAGGAGGGAGGAAGGAGGCAAAATAATCACCGCTGCTCTTGAAAGAGAACATTACAGCCAGCTGTTTGCAGGGGGTGAACTTGCTGTGAACATGCAGCCCTGAATTCAGTGACAGCAATGCTCTCAAAGGCTTGAAAAGCAGTTTTATGGCCTTAATTGCTAATCACATAGACTTAGTAATTTTGTCAATGCAAATTATTGTCATTTCTTATTTATGCAAAAAGAGATTATCCAAAGTGCCAAGGATAGGTGAGCACCCAATTCCCTTCGAAAGTCAGCGTGGGAATTAGGTCCCTGGGCCTGTCCGTGCCTGCAGTGTCCACACATTTCTTGGTGCATCTGATGGACTCAAGCTTTTTACTGAAATGTCCTTATTTCTGGGGGATTTATTTTGCTTTTCAGAATCTGGGTTCGAGACAAACAAATTCTCCATTCAGTTCAACTAGGCATTCCAATGTATTTTGTTTGCATTAGCTACACTCTGCTGCATTAATAATGTGCCATCATCTCATATTAGTAGTCTGCTTTGCTAATATAAGAAAAGTCTTTCACGCAGTACAAAGTCTTCTCGTGTTGGCTGCTGCTTTCCTTTGTATTTCATTATATGCAGAGGCACTGTGGAGGAATTTCTTCAACACTTCGTGTTAAATTTATCCAATGAAATAATCAGGAGACATTGTTCTCACTTAAATTTAAATACAGAAAATATAAATACTTCCTACAGAGCTTCAAGAGGCTTCTTTGCACTACTGCTAGTACAGGGTCTAAAGATATTTCTTTTCATGTATACATGTCAGGTTTTTCAATAAGGACTGCAACATAACCAAGCTTATTTTGTTCTTTACCCTCAGCTCTCAATACCAGTAGGACAACTCTGTGACCCAAAAGGAAAAGCATCACTGGAAGCTCCAACACTGATCATCTGAGGACAGTTTGCAGGGAAGCAGAAGAGACTGAGATAAGTCACAGAAATGTCACTACGGTACTTTGCTAGAGGAGCCACGCAAGAGAACAACTATCCACCTAAACATTATGTAGCTATATTAATGCCCATCCATAGCTACACTAAGGTCTTAGGTCCACTTACATTAAAACACACAAGAGCATGAAATAAAAACATATTTATATCAGCTTCAGGACACTTCCCTTCATCCATGACCATCCACGACACATCCATACCATACACTCCCTCTGGCCCATGCTGACATCACCAAGCATGTACAAGATCAAGGTTAGTATCTTTTGGCTTAGACATTTCACTGGTCTTCCAGAGCCAAGCTTAATTCCAGACAATGAGTTCCTGACACAGAATGTCATTTTTTAAAATTATAATTTTGATGCTTTAATAAACTAACAAGAGAGAGAGGAAGACCAGGCTTATTTTTGGGTCAGATGCAGCACATGCTCTGTGAGAGCACACACAGAAAGACTTCTCCCCAACTGGAGTGCAAAACCATCCCAAATGGGTGCTGATTTCATCATTACAAGCTGCTGTAGTCATGCAGCATTCAAAAAAGTAGCTGTGAGATGGTTCAGAATTTATTTGAACTAACTTTTGTATCTCTCCTGACTAGTTTCAGTGCCTCAGGTGATATGTACGTTTGCTAATGATCATTAATATTTACTGCATGATAGTGCCTGAAATATAGTTGTGAATCAGTGCTCAAAAGGATAACACAGGACAGACAGTCGGCTCCCATCCAAGGGGTGTCCAAAGCCATGAGGAACATGAGAGTTAGACAGTTTACACTGAGCTCTCTCCAAAATTTGGCCTTCAGAAAAAGGAAAACTATTCTAAATCTGGCCCTGTGACCAGGTATGCAATAACAACAGGAAGAAATAGATTTTACTAACTACTATGCATTTTCTGAAAAGATTCTAGGATATTCTGCCAGGGGATGTCTTGCCCAGACTAGCATTAATTATTAAGATATTTAGAAGAAGTGATCCATCACCTCTCTAATGGAGCAGAACATTCAGGACATGAGTCTTCTCATATCAAGTTCTGATCTGGCACAGAAGTGAGTGCTGGCCACCTCACACCAAGACCAAGAAAATTCTATTGGCATCCATCTTAGAAGACAAAAGTCCAGTTTTAGTATATTGATTTTAAAGGAGGCATTATAATATGCTGCTTGTCTTAATGCCAGACTGGACAAGCTTATTTGAAAAATAAATCTTTTTTGAAAAGTACCGTTTTATTCCTAAGATAGCTACTTGGGAATTCAATCCTAAACTGTTAGCTCTTTATTTATTTTTACCTATTTCACTACCCATTCTGTAGAAGAATTTGAGAAAATTATATATCAGAGAAGAGAATTCATTTTCTATAAATTATCCCTCAAATGTTTGACTTTCTATTACCATACATGGCTTTGATTCTTCAATATTGACAACTACTGCAGATTCCTTTCTTGTGTTCCCCCACTGGGAAACTCAATGATAATGGACTCCTATGTGGATCTCAGTGTTCAGGTGAACATATCACAGAAAAGGGTTGGAGAGAAAGGATGCAATCTGCCCCTCACTGTTTTGTTTCTGCACCTTGCTGTTCACCTAGAAAATGTTGCCTGCTGAGCATATGTCATTTACTAGGAACCCAGAATTAATTGTATCGTTCATTTTCATTCACTGCCTGATAGGAAAGAATGAACTTTCTGAAGCGTTTTAACAAGTCAGAGTAAAATTCATCAAAAATGAGTGCCTATCTCAAAATGTAGTTAGAGGACTAGATAGCTCTCTCACTCCCAAGTTAATGAGAAGGAAAATAATAGGATTATTAATATTGAAAATGACAGTATTGAAACCAAAATCTCCATTCACTTCCAGGGAGTCAGATTTTACTCCCCAAAATATTGTGTTTGGACCTAGCCAAGCTGTGCAGTGCCAGCTGTGCAACAGCTCCTCAGATACTGATGTATGATGGACACTAAGACATGAAGAATTCTGACAAAGTGATACTGAAATGGTTTAAGATGTCAGCTTAATATTACTGACCTTGTGAAGGAGACAGGAAGGCAAAAATGGGGCTATGCATGGTGCATGCATACTAGAAAGCCTCTGGTTTGCATGGTGGTTCTGTTTGCTGATGTCAAAGAGACTTCAGTGTGATATAGCATTAATATTGTCTCACATGTCAGGTAATGCAAATACAGAAAATTACGAGTTGTGTGAGCATGTACTGAAGATGAGCTCTGTGACATCCATTATGTAGAAGCAAAATCATCTTACCTCATGAAAGACGGCAGCTTGAAGGCTAAATTTAATGAGTCTGATTCTGATCTCGTACCAGCCTAAACCAAAAGTGACTCCATTTCAGGTAATGGAAATGCACTGCTGTTAAGCAAAAAGGGAGCGAGTTTATTAATGCACACAGTTACGCTTCTGTACAACCTGACAGCCTACTAAGGGCTGCTATTCATTACTGTCTGATTTCTGACAGTCATCATAATTGTTATTAGAAAACCTCCAGCAACACAAAGTTGAGATACAAATTAAAACTAAGCCACTGGTACCTTTAAGTGTGCCACGAGCTGGTTTTGGCACTGGTATCTCTGAGCGGAGGCTTACAGTTCAGTGCAGACAGTTAGCAGGGTGCTGACAGCAACATGTTGGTACAAGACCGTACTTCTCTCCTTGGTTTTGTTTTAATTAAAGCCGCATTTATTTTTTTTAAAGCAGGTCATAAAGCTAACCTACTCTGACAACACAGAATTACATTATAAAATTGTTCCTTATAATAATTATAAATCTCTGCTACAGCAAATTGAAATGAAATTAAAGTACCGGCATACGTTGCCTTTCTCCCCAGTACGAGAGGAAGGATTCATCTGATCAGAATTACCACTGATTGCCCAGAGTTTGCAGTGAGAACATTCCCAGAACGAAGCCTCCAGCTTCCTGCTCCTCCGCATCAGTCACTGTGCCAGAGCTTAGGCTTCAGAGGGTGCCCTGTAAGCCCCTTATACCTCACTCAGCCCTACCTGCACCACATGGCACAACTGCAGCAGGGCTCAACGGCACTTTTTCACCAGCATAGGACAGCGCCCTCCAAGTAAATGCTGTCCTTCTACAGTTTCAGAGGGAATGAGAAATGAAATGATGGTGTCACAGCTTCATTTCAAGCGAGGCACTTTAAAAAAAAATAAGATTATATGCACATATGCATTTCCAAAATGGCTGAGTGAAGCAGGAAGGTTGGCTATCCGGGGTGACATTACTTACATGCTATGTATGGAAAATGTGGGGTGGAATTTCCCCGAAAACAGTCCTTCCCACAGCATTTCTGATTCTTTGGACTCTACTCAGCTAGAAATCCTGAGAGGACAACTCTCTCATTGTGCTAGAGCCCTCCTTAGCTGGACTGGAAACTGGGGGCCTGATCCTTAATTTGTGTAAACAGGAAGAAATTTGTTGAAACAAATAGAGAGGAATTAAGAGAAATTTTTAGTCCAAAATGATAATAATAAAAAAATATTTCTAACTCCTTCAGGGCATCCAAAAAATAAAAAAAAAAACAACACAGCAAATCCCTTCATAGGAGTGAGTGGGATGAGAAGAGGAGGAGGGATTTTTTTCCTTTCCTGATGTCCTGCCCAGCACAACAGACATTTTTTATTAGGAAGTTTGCAGGCAGAGGAACCTCCATAGTCAGCTGCAGTGAGGTACTTGATATTTTAGCTTTATGGGAACCAGAATCAGCTTCGGACTTCAGAATGAAATGGCTCAAGAACTGCAGGATGAGAGAACACAGAGGGCTACGATCTGTTAGGTACACAGATGAGAATCACATGTTATATGGAATGTCAAGGGATGTCAGTGCTTGAAAAGAGATGTATTTCAGTACGGTCATTCAAACAGCGGACTGAGCAGTGAAAGGACAGAAAATGCATTAAACATGGAGGCTAACTTCAGTGTACTTCAAGTGAAATGATTCTGTAAGTTATTTGGGAGCATAATCAATGGGAAACTGAGCATCCCAGCTGCTCCAAACAAATGAGCTGCAGAAGTCTGGTGGTGGGGATGGCAGAGAAGAGTGACCTCCAGTCGAGTTGGGGAGCTTCAGGCAGAGGAGAGCTCTCTGATAACAGAGAACGATCTCTGCCAGGATCTGGTGGGATCACACAGAGACACCCCCTCTTATCCACTGTGAGACACCCAGTCAGAGCTTCCATTTCTTGCCAAGGTAAAGAGAAAGTGAATGCCCTACATAACAGAACATAGCGATGCATTAAAGGATGGCTTTCCAGAGAGTCTCCCTTCACTCTCTGACACCTGAAGTTTTTTCTAGTTGAAACACCTGGAGCTGGTGCTTGCAATTCAGAAAGTATTACCTGTTAGAGGGATGTAATTTACTTTCGCTGAATCTCTGGAGGGAAACTGCATCAAGCTGGTGTTATTTTAGTTTCCAGAAGGAAACCCCAGCAAACTAAACACAGAGCAAACTGCGCTGCTGGCAGAACCTAGCAGAGAGGTTATGGGAACTTTCACTAATTGCTGCATTGCTTGGCAGGCTGAACTGGTTACCAGTTTGTTTCTAGTTGCAATGGAATCCAAATTCCCAGTTTGGATCTCTCTGAATAAAGCCTAGCATGGTTTGGATGCTGCAGCTCCTTTCATCTCTGCAGATATTGAGATCAGCTGCAATCTTGCATCTAACTGCTCTGAACTCTTTGTGTGTGTGCAGGTGGGATCGACATATATCTTTATGGATGAAGGCATCTCCTAATCAGGACCTTCAGCTTAAGTAACTACTTGCTTTCCCTAATGCTTTGGCACAATTAAACTATATCACCCTTCAAAGCATCCAGCAAGGCTGACTATTCACCCAGGTTCTTCCTGAGAAATCTGCCTGAGGAAGTGGAAGCATGGAAGGGGATGGGTGAGAAGGAAAACTGTTGTTCATATCTGATAAGGGATAATGCTTTCAACTGATTTGAAATGTTCCCAGATATCACGATTGAGACAGAGAGGGAAACTGAAAAAATATGCAGATACATCAAAAATCACTTCCAGGATCTGGAGTAACTGTTACTACTTAAATTACACTTTTCCAAATGTCTGATTTCTCCACAAGTGGCACAGTGGGAAACAGGGAGATGGCAAGTAAAACTCAGCCCTAGAAAGCTATAGGTGTTTGAATGCTGAGGAGCTGTGGCTGATCTCTAGGAGCCCTATCAGCTGTGAGGGAACACAGCAGCTTCTGCTTCTCATTCTAGAGTGATTCCACTCTGTGGCAGCATTTCTGTGGCATAGCCCACGAGCATCTAAACTGCCAGAACGGGAAGCAGAAGTTTTTCCAAACTGCTCCTGATGCTGAATAAGTCATTTCAATCTCCTGTTCTGCTGCTCGTTGCCTGTCATACCATCCTTACAGCCCAAATCATCTTCCTTTCAAGATCCCTACACTTCTGGGGCAACAACAGTGCCTATGTGCTTGTCCATACAAGTGCTAGCACAGCAGGTCCCGCTCTGGGTTACAGCCTGCCAGTGCTATTACAGAATACCTGGTAACAATGGGAAAAAAGGATGAAGTCATTCTGAGTTCTCATCCCATTTACTTACCACCCATGAAAGTTTCTATATTAAATGCACTCACATCCCTGACAGGAGAACAGGTGTGCCAGCTCCCTCTGGACCCAAGTTTGGACAGTGCTATCTTCTCCCCTACCACTGTTTGCCTTGATAAAGCAGGTTCTGGCTAAACCTACAGCAGTGTCTTTTCAGTGCCCAGCAAGTGGACAAGACATTTGAAACAGAGTTTAGCAAAGCACATCTTTGTAGCCTGCATTGCTCTCCAATCCCAAACCTGCCAATATAACCCTAAAAACAAGTACAATTTAGCCCACATTTCTGTGTGCAGAGTATCTGTGTTTAATTTGGCTACTAGTGATTCTGTAGCATTCAAGAATACACAAAAATAGTGTTTGTCCCAAAACCTAGACTAAAGTTAGTTTCCTATGCAGTGATTATATATGAATGCCGCTGTAGTAGCTGCAGTAATGCCTGTAAGTCACAGCAAAGAGTGGTCCATGCACCAGCACAGAAGGAAACAACTCCAGCCACCAGCTCCACTTTCTAGATACTTCCTACAATTATTTTATTTAGGAAGCTCTGATGAAATGCTTCTTTTTAAAAATCTAGCTCCATCGTTTTTAGCATTTTAACTGCAAAGCAATTACTTAGCTTGTCAGGCTAATCACTGTAAATATTGTCCACAGTGTTCCTACAAGCCAATAGTAACTGGTCTGGTCACTTCAAAGTAATTGAAAGACTTTTCAAGAAAGCATTGTGTTTGTATTCCAGTTCTAAACTACAGACCAAGGCAAGGGTTAAAATGGGCCATTGCTAAGGGATTAAGCTCTTTCCAAGCCCTTATCACTGACACTAGCAAATCTGAGCTCTGTGTCCCACATAGCTGCTGGTGATCTAGATATGTTCTCTCACTTTCCTTGCAGAAGCTCGAAACACTGGTGATAGATGCAGATGCACAGGTTCCATTCAACACTCCTATACAAAACTGGGGGAGCTGTAAGCTTAGGAAGTTTAGAGTGGAAGCCAACAGCTGAGAATGGATGCCAAGATGAAGTCCTCAAGGAGTACCTTGAAGGGCAGCTCCCATGTGATCCAGGGACTGGGTGTAAACTGCTCTGGCTTCCCAGTGCCTTACAGACACAGAGTCTGGCCAGAAAATATAATGATGTTACATTGGTAGCTTAACAATTTAATTTTTGGCAGGAGTGCAAGTTCAAGCAGCCTTCAACCCAGGCCTACATGGCTCCTTGACCCATGCTGGTATGATCCTCTGCATTGCTGAAAGCCATCCTCCAGGAGTTGCTGCCAGCACAGGCAGCCAGCTTGTGGTCCCAATACCTCACATTATCTAGAATATGAACAGCAGCACCAATCACTCCTATCTTTTCTTTCTCTCCTTTCCACCCAGACTAGATGAGCATACATTGGACTTTCCCCTCTCTAACTCTCCGCTAAATATCAGGCAAAAAACCCAAACAACACCCTGAAAGGACACGCCTGCCTCAACGTTCAGCTCCATCCATATTCATTCAGAATATTTTGCACATATCAATTAAAGATTCTGCAATCAAGCTATATCCACATCACACCAATAGACAAACTGAGGGCCTGAGCAGCGATGCTGCAAGATCATACAGTGAGCTAGCAGTGGAAACAAGAACACGGCTCAGGAGTCAGCTGCTAACCACATAAGCTATCCCTGCTGCTGGCCTGGAAAGCAGAAATAATGGTTTGGAGTCCTTCAGTTTTCATTATTAGCTTTTTGGATGAGTTTCGCCTAAGGGGAATGAGTTATTCTCCGCTCTTGCATCAGTATGTTTCACTTCAGCTGAATTATGTGTCACTTTACGGTAGGGCTGTCTTCGTTTTTTTTCTCAGCTGCGCTTAGGGAGATCTTTGTGAACATCTTGTTTGACAAATTCTGCACCACCCACATAACCACTTTCAGGCAAACTTAGCAGAGTCGGAGACTGAGCTGGGCCCACTTATCTCTGGTGGATCTTGTTGCTAATTGCAAACTCCAAGGCCCAGTGGCCAGAGCAGAGTGTGGTGCTCAGATTTAAGTACATGGTGCTGCTCTTTGTTGTTTTGTCCTTGTGGCTTTGGGCAAGTCACAGAATTTGATTGATAGCGTGTTCATTTATGGGCTTGTTTGTTTTGAATGAAAATTTCAGCCAATGCAAAAGCTATTTGGAGCCATGCTGCCATACTTTTATGCTTTTTTTTTTTGTAGGGAGATTACATGAAAAAAAAAATAGTGCCTTCTCCCACATGGAAACTTTTTTTTTTCCTTCTTCTGTTTTAGTTTCCTGAAATCAAAAATGGAAAATAAATCATCCTTTGATGGAAGTTTTCAAGCAACAGCAAAGGGGCAGAGAAATGCCTAGTTTATAGCCTGCCTTGTCTTGATCCAGCTGCTTCGGTCTTGAATGCCAACAAATACTGGTGACTTTCAAAAATCCGTAGGTTGTTTTGGATGATATTTAGTTAAGCAATACATCTCGTGTACAGAATAGTCTTGATTACATTATCTAGCAGAATAAAAACAGATGGCAATGAAGTAAGTATTTATCCTCCTGGTGAATTTTAATACACATGGAAGCGAGGGCACAAAAAGACTGTTTTAAACTTGGCATAATACGGCCACTGGGGGCTATGAAAGCTTTTTCCAACCAACTCTACTCGTGCACCTAATCTTGACCTGAAGGCAGTGTTAATGCTATAACCTTTTTCTGCTTGAGCTGAAACATCTTATTTCCACTTCCTCTTCCCAGCCTTCTCCTTGGTTAGAATTCCTGTGCATCAGCACAGCTGTACACCATCTAGTGACCCAGCACAGCAGCACAGCTCAGTACACATCTGTGTCAGCGTAACAAGACCAGGCAGATGAGAGCAATCCAGGGCAGAACAGAAAATTAGAGAACAGCTCACTGGAGTCAATAATCTAAGCACTGCCAAATGCTGAGAAGTTCACTGGTGCTTACAGCAGTTGGGAGAACGTTAATGTACTTCTGATGAAAAGCTTGCCCATCCCCATGCTGGGTGTTCAGTGTTTTCTGTGGTTATGGCACAGCAGTTTCTGAGCTGGTAGCAGGCTCCTGTCATACCCCTTCACTTCACGTTCAAAGATCAATGCTTGCTGCTCACGTTTGTGCCCCTTGTGGCTTACAGAACAACAGATCACTCCCCAAAGCAACTGCCCGCAGTGCAGGATAAGTGCAGTCAATGCAAAGCTGCTGCTCTGGGGGCCAAAAAGGACAATCTGGCAGGACAAAACCGAGCTCCGAACCTTTTGTAACTTGGTGCATTTAACAGCCTGGGTGGATGCTGAATTTCATTATCCCTTCAAATTGCTGTACATTTGTTCAAAGGAGTTTTCTCTTGTCGGCAGGGCCACCCGACAAGAACCAGCACGTTCCTGTCTGACAATGACGTTAACTGCCTTTGGAACAGCAGAAACAGCCGCACCAGCCAAGCGGTGCAGTCTGCCAGCCTCCGAGATACATGCACTGGAGTATTCCTTCAGACACCTGCCAACCGTGATCCATCCCCTCCTGCCTCCCCTCCAGGTGAAACTCTGATTCAGCATCTTAAACAAAACCGCAAAAACCTGCTTGGCGGTCTGGGAGCTCTGTCGTCTCCCTCTTCCCTCTGCCACAAGACTCTACATGCAGCCATGCTGCTGCCCAGGGGCTGGAGCATAGGAGCAGGGTGCATTTGCTAACAGCTTGACACTGAGAAATTGCTGGGGAGAGCAGTGCAATGGATGCTCCCGCAGCCTGGCAAAGCTGTTCAGACTTGCACTCACAAGGAACAGCACATCCTGGGCTTTGTCACCCAGACAGACCTGTACTGGGGGAGTTTACTGTTTTTCAGAAGCAGAAGCCTGGAGGTTTGCTCCCAACCTACCCCTGCCCTCCCATATAGCGTACTTTTGCTTTCCTCTTGCTAAGTGACTTACAAGTGACAGTGCAGTAGCAACGCAGTAGGAGGATAATCCTGAGGACAGCTATTGCTCCAAGCAGAAACACTGGAGCCTTCCCAGCCCTATACCTGCCCTGGCCCCCAGAACAGGATCTCATCAGGTGGGAGGAGGGTTGAGAGACAGCTATCTGCCCAACCAGAGTTGGCTGGGGTTCCTCCTTAATCTGATACCACCTTTGCTGACATTCCTGTACACGCCTGACTCATCCCAGTCATCACTACAACCCCTTCTTTTCCAAGGTTGTTTTTTTTTTTTAATAACATGTTTGATGAGTTTCTCATAGTTCTGTCAGGTTTATTTGCTCTTTGGAACCTGCTAGAATTCTTTGTGTTTCCACCAATCTCCTGCAGAACAGCACAGAACCCAAGCTAAGAACTGGCATAACCTCTGCCCATGTAATTCAGCAAGCCTCTTTCTCCTCTTCTTCCCTGATAAGTTCTTTTATTTCCTATTGTAACTCAATTTTTTTGTCATGTTCTCTGTAGTTACAATCAAATAGATCCATAGGAGCCATTAAAAGCAGCCTTTTCAGTGTAAAGCGTTTAACGTTTTTCTGTTCCCCTAACAAAAGGCAGGCATATGAACTTCTGACTAAGTGAGAAGGGCAAACATATTAGCTCTGAATATAAAAAGAAAGGCAGAAAGTATTGCCATCCTACGTAATAAACTGAAAAATTCTGGGAAATGTTGTACAGAAAGTGGACAAGATGAATACCTCTTCCCTCTCTGCTATCTATCTGAAAGAGCCCAAACACCCCAGAAAAAGCATTAGCCCACAGAACCGTTTAGTCTGGTTTAGGTTAATTTCTTTCCCAACCTGAGTGGCTGCAGTGGTTGAAAACCAACAGCTCAACATCCCTGAATTTGAACTTGGATCTGAACTTTGCCACTGCAGCTTCTCCCCCTCAACATCTATGTCACATCTAAAGATATCAATTTTGCACTTGATGAATCATAAAATAAACGCATTCCTGTTAACATACAGCCTTCCCAGAATGGTAACCCTGATTATGGCCCATAGTGCTTCTGCTTTAATCTCTCCTTGTAAATAGTCTCCATCTCCGCAAGAAATTTCTCCTGTACCATTTTTGTCTAGGATCTGTTGCTCATCTAGAAGTCTTCTCATTCAGGTTCTGTGTTCTTTTCATGATATGGACACCTAAAATTTTCCTTATAAACAAAATGCAAAACAACTTCAGAAACTACTAGTGCTCTAGAACCTAAAGCTGAACCCAGACCCTCGGTTTAGGCAAGGACATAGATGTTAAAAAATAAACAGATATAACGCACTCCAGAACTCAGCTGGATTATCCCCAGGCAGTTTGGTGTACTGCTGAGTTGTCTCTCTGTTGAGTTGTTTTCATCTACCAAATGGTGAGGCATGTTCTTCTCATTCACTGAATTTGTTTACATTTAGCAGTAGCCACCAAGTCAATCTGACAGAAAGCAGGAGAGGACCATATTCTTCCTGACTTGTCTGTCCATTGCTGTAGCTGCAGTGGATAGCTACCACTAACAGCCCATTCTTCTGCCACCTCTCTGATCTGCGTTGCTCAGCCTGGCATCTGCCTACTCAGAAACAAAATCTTGACAAGGAAGTATCTCTTGAATAGAGTGGCTTAGGATGGGTTACATAAAAGCACATTTCAGTGCCTTTGGATTCACCACTTTTTCACATCCGCCCTCCCTTCTCTCCTTTCATTTTACCTTGTTTCTACATGCCTAAGCCTTGCTTTAAATAACAGTTGTCTGATTCTTTGCCTCTTCTCATATCCAGCTAATTATTTTCAATCTATTGATTTTCCACATGGAGATAAATGGGTTATTCTGCTCACAAAGCCTGTACCCACACAGTTGTGAGCTAACCCATAGGTATGGGAAGGGGAGGGGGGGGGGGGGGGGGTGTATGTGCTTATGTGGTTGATCACCTTTCTGATGATCTTGTGTAACACAGCAAAAGAGACTTTTTTCTTCTTACTTACTCCAGAAATCCATCCAGCTTCAGACTTACGCCAATGAGTAATTGCATTTCACAAGGAGTAAGAAGTCACAAAGAAAAACTTGATAAATTTGCAATAAGAAAACTGCTAACGTGTTTTTCTTATATCTTTAATTACAGCAGCTAGGAGGGTTTGGATGCAAAAGAGCCAAGCACAATAGCAAAGCACCATCACTCAGCTGTGGGTGATGTGGGGTCAGCTCCTGTCCTTGTGTCCCACCTCTCTACCACAGCCTGCATTAACATGAGGTGGATGAAAACAAACCACCTTCCCCTTGGTTCTTTCTAGCCAAAATCACTTCAGAAGTCCAGTGCACAACATAGCAGCAATGTCACAGCCAGGACAGGAGTGAAAAGTGTTGGATTCGCTTCTAATGCAAAGTTGTCACATAAACATAACCTCTGGGTAAGAAATATTAACTCTGATCTCACTAGCTTATCTGACAACTGAGATTCCATGGAACTATGATAACACAAGGCTATAGATTTTAAGCTCATATACGTATAATTGGTGATTTGGGGAGGGAGAAAGTCACATTAAAACTTTTTCATGGTTTGCAGCCTCCTCTATTAATAGATCTCACACCCCTCTTTTATCAAATACAGTGCAAGTATGACCAGACTCAAACAGTAATACAGATATTGCCTAGGGACTTGGGGAGAATAAGGAAGAAATGAGAATAAATGGCTAAGACATGAAATTAGAAGTTGAAAAAAAAAAAATTAAAACTTTGGCAAAGTGGTTACTGTTAAGCAAGCCTGCATTGAATAATTCTTGCCTTCCTTCAGAATGGTAGCCTGAATTCTCTGCCTCATTGAGATCCATTGGCATGCTTGACTTGCTGCAATGTGAACTGCAGATTTATAGTTTATAGCAGGTTTCACTAATTTCAAGTTATGTTCAGAACACCAAAAGTCAACCCGCTTGCTGATATATGGATTAATATATCCATCTTCAGTAGAAATCTAGACTCTGTAGGGAAGCTGTTTAAAGTTTTGACATCAACTCTTGTCTTTACCATAATCAGACTGAAGTAAAAATAAATAAATAAATAAATAATTTCTGGACCTTGCCTCCTTGCTAAGGTTGGATGGATTCAGTTGGGTTCTGGACATGGAGCTCTCCCAAAATTATTGCTTTGTCAGTGGCCACTGCTTGAAGAAGCCTATGCTGTCACAAGTAGAGCAAGTTAAAATAAATGCACCTCACTTAGAGTCACTGGTAAGATTTGACTCGGAAGGAGTTAGAAATAATATTGAAGATGCAGCTTTACAACCATCATTTAGGAACAAGGGCATCAGATACAGGGAAATTGGGACAGAACATGGAATTGGGTCATGTAACACTATAACATGATGGAAAGTACAGCAATAATAGAAGAGCTGAACTATCCTAAGCTATAGCAAAGGAAAACAAGCCTAAACGCAGCAGTTACAGACACAGAAACAAAGGAAGAAAAACTGCTTACCTTTGGAAGGCCTCAATAAGGCAGAGATCTCCAGCAAAATAACCTTATCTCCACTTCCAGCCCTTAAGTGAGGTCTGGGAAGGGGTGGATCCTGGCTCCAGCCCTTTCCAGTCACTCAGGTGCATTGCATGCAGCTGAACTCCCCTGGGTTGGCCCTGCCTTCCCACCAGGTGCCCAATCACTGGTTCAGGTCATGACTCCAGGTTCAGGTAGTGATTTCCACTACAGGTTGACGTGGGGAGACATCACTGAAGAGCAAAACAGAATTAGGCATAGGCAAGAGAAATTTTTTCTAAAACTAGCTTGAGAAGGAGGTGGTTGAAAGACCAAAATTTGTCCTGATATTACTCATTTTCCCCCAGTGTTTATTCCCAATGCAAATTAACATCTGTCATTTTCCTCTTCCCTCTCTCAGACACACACTATCTGTCAAACCATGTTTCCTTAACACTTCCTAACCGCCTGGAATAAATTGAGCCTGACCAAGGAAAAAGAGAGCAACATGGCAACTTCTGGAAGAAGGAGCAAGCTTGTGCTTTGCTGACCACAGCCTCTTGTAGGTCATCGCAGCATATGTGCGTCCTTCTCCTGTTCTGGCTTTTGTTGAAAATGGCTCAAGGTACAAAAAACTGAAACTTCCTGTTGGGCGAGGAGCGGATCAGTGTGGGTAAGGTAGCGTGGGCAGGAAGGCATGCAAGCATCTGGTTTGAATAGCTGCGTGCATGCAATATCAGCCAACTTTCTGTAGGTTTCACAGTTGTTGGCTTTTTTTATCCTGGAGCTCTGGAGGACCCACCCTCCTTCTGCCTCCCAGGAAGGCCCCAGGAAAGCTCATTGGAAGGGGGTCTACCTCCTCCCCTAGAGGAGCTGCGAAGGTTTGAAATGGCTCTGCAAGGCCACGGTGTGCCCCAGAAGGTCGAATGTGTCCTGTGAGATTTGGGAGACAGCAGGGCATGGTGCTGTGATGTGCTTCTGTTGGGAAAGCAATGTGTGAGGAGCCAGGCGACCGCGCGGCCTGCAGGATACACATTCCTAAATGTCACTTAGCCATACAACCTGCGAGGGCGGAAAAGTGGGCAGATGGAGAAATAATATTTTCATTGAAAATTCTCTACCTCTAAGATATTTCCTGTCAGGTTCCTTCCAAGGAGGGCCAAAGGGGGGGGGGGGGGGGGGGGGGGGGG
>JAPSGF010000017.1:3472386-3527721 GCA_035772895.1 Perdix hodgsoniae
GGGGGGGGGGGGGGGGGGGGGGGGGGGGGGGGGGGGGGGGGGGGGCGCTGAGGTAGGGTGTGTGGCAGTGGGTACGAGTTTGTGATTCCTCAGATCTCTCCATTTTGGGAGCATTTAACTCAATCCCCTTTCCCTTTTCCCCTCCTTAGAAAAGGATCATGCTAAGCATTACTGGAGCCGGAGGCAGTTTGGGAAGTGAAATAAACACCTGACTGTTAAACACTAAAGGTTTACTCAACCAAAAATAAAAATAGTTCTGGTTTCCTCCACGAAGCTCTAGAATTACATTCATCAGTGCACATGAGCTGGAGGTTTGCACAGGGGGAGCCTTGAAAGGTTGAAACTCCTCAGAGGGAAAGTTTGGAGGCAATGAGACAGGCCTCCCTCTGTCTTGTGAGACATCTTCTACACCGAGAAAATGCTGCAGCTGTTTTCCTGGTGCAGGCTAAAAATAAACTCCCTCCTCCTTTCCTAGCTGCTTGTATCAGTTTCATGGGTGCCATCACAAAACCAAGATGTACCAGACTCTCAAGGTTCCCTTTGTGCTGTCTAAGGGGTGTAAGAGAGCTGTGCCAGCAGGAAACGTCAAAGAGTTTTATGCCAAAGTCATGGCAGCCTTGGGGATTCAAGATTTTCAAGCGGTAAATGATAATTGAGTCCCAGGGCTGGGCAGTGTTAAGGAGTGGCCCCAGTATGATCAGAAATCATGATGCGAACACAGTGGTACTAGGAATCCCTGCTGGAACTCTTCTTTTTCTGCAGCTCTGTTATCAGGCTGAAGACATCACATTGCTAGACATGATTTGCAAAACTATCCTGCTTACCTCCAAAATGCAAGGTGGAAAACTGTATTAAAAAAGATGTTTGACACGTTTGCAATATGTTTCCTTTTATTAGGTCATCCATAGTTGGACTAGGAAATATCATTTAACACATGTGAGATAGAGTAGATTCCTTCTCTGTATGATTCCCAAAGCACGCTGACTTGTAAAGTAACCCAGAAGGGCTATATGTGAACAAAACCAGACTTCAATAGCAACTGCAGCATCCTATGTAGATATTTTTCTTCAGGTCACAAAACAGATTAACCAAACTGGAGGAAAGGACACACATTTTGCACATTTTCAGGTCAGGGAGGGAAATACAGTGACTGATGGGATTTCAAACTTGCATCTCTATTCAAGACAACCAACACTAATGGCTTCGTAAAAATGTTCACACCATTCCCTTTCTCAACTGAGCTGAAGCAAACCCATGGGATCCAAAATTACTCAGGACTCCCAGATGGAAGAGCTGGAATCTGTATGGGAAGGACAAAACTCCCCACCTTGTGTTTGCTCCCAGGAAATGGGAAGCCTGGAGGGAGAGAAACAGCCAGTCTGAGCCAAGGTAACAGCAAAGCTGGATTAGCATGGAGCCTCTCTTGCTGAAAAGAAATTTGCTGTAGTTAACCAGAAAGTTTTAGGGTAAGAAATTATAGAACAATTTAGGCAAAGAGAAATAAAAGCCACCTGTTTAAAGTTACCCTTTAACCTATCCACTCTGCCTTCCCTCTTGCTTTTTCTCTCTTTCAAATTCTCCCAGTATCTCTGTTTTCCATAGAAGCAAATCTTCCCCAGGGAAAGTCAATTCTGAAGGCAATTTTCCAAAAACCATTTGGCAGAATTGGCCAGTACTTCAACTGCAAACATGAAAAGGCATTTATTCCACTAACTCAAATGTAGTTTGGAAGAGACATTACTGAACTTGTTTTAGGAATATACTTTGACTGCATCAGTTTTATTGCTTCTTGTATAAATGTCAAACTCAATTTGCCTCAAAGCAGAAAAAAAACTCAAAGTACACGGTAATGTATATATTACATAAAAAAACTGGGGAAAAAAAAGTGTTATCTCCATAGTAAAGTCAAGTCCATTGCATGTTAATTGTGCTCATCGTACAGACTGAATATCTTAGTAGTGGTAAAAAAAAGGAGGGTATGTGAGCCTACTATTGTGGACTGTACTGTTAAGGTGGCCAGAGGATACAAAATCCTGAAGCTCTAATATTTCTTAAACTGTGATTGCTTAATTTCACCATCTTTTTTTTTTTTTCTTCTTCTTCTTGTTTTTCTTTTTTCCCTTTTCATTCCTTAGAAGAGTTGTTTCTCTGTTTCTCTGTTGTGTAAAGAACATGGTAACCCCATCCTGCTTGTTTCTCTGTTATGTAAAGAACTTGGTAACCCCATCCTTTGTGCACCATCAGCAGGCTTTAACCTCATACTGTTAGCACATCAGCCCACCATTTGAGACCCAGGGCACAAGCAGCAAAGCACTTTTTTTTCTTTTCTTGGAAAGAGGAGGGGTAGAGAAAATCAAGACTTATAAATTCCTGTTTCAATCAGTACTTATTGCCAAATTTTCTAGCAAGAAGCGAATTGGCTATTTCAAAACACTTTATCTCAGCAAAACGAGAGTTGGAATTTCTTGGGGGCTAAGGAAGAAAGCACATCTTTAATCCAAAGGTTATCTCCCTGCTGAATTTCAGATTTGCTGCAGATGATGCGGGAGATGGAGCTTCCAGGGAAAAAAAAAAAAAAAAGAAAAAAAAAAGAACAATTTCTAATAATAAATAAAAAGCATTAAGCAACCTAAATAATCTAATTTCTGCTATTTTACTGCACAATATAATTTGCAGAAATTTTAAGTATTCGGACAGCCTACATATTAAGTACTGCCATTTCTAAGTTATTACTGTGAACACATTAGATTTTGCCATGATTTCATTTGCATTTTAAGGTCTGATCCTGCAAAACCTTAACTTCCCTCATGTGAGCAACTGCAATGGCATCAGCAGTGCTTCTTATCTACATAAAGTTAATGTCTTGCACAATTATTTGCAGGATCAGGACATAAGACTGAAAATGCAATTACGTTGTGAGTTAAAAGAAGAAAATGCTCTTTGGAATAGTAGGTGAGATTCTCCACTGGAGTAAATGATATAGGACCCATTGAATTCAATGGAGCTATCCTGATTCACACCCGCTGATATGGCCCATTAATTTTAGTATATGAAAATGAATCTCTGCTCTAAAAATACCAATTAGTAATAAGCTTCGAGAAAGAGGAAAAAATCAATTTAAATTCATTTGGTGTAATGCACATTTTCTGTTGCTATTTTAGTTAAATTATTATTATGCATAATAATGTTAGGCCAATAGGTGCTGTCACTTTAGGGATGTGCAGCTGTGATGGGTAGCATAAAAGTTAGTGGTAGGGAAATTTTAGAGGAGTCCATCCAGATCATACAATTGTCATTATGATTTGGATTGGGGCAACATATCCATTTTTCTCTTTCCCAAGATCTCATCACCATAGTGCTGAGCACATAAAGAGGGATTACGCCAGCTCAGAGCAATTTACAGCCTAAGTAGGAAGAAAAAAGAGGCAAAGAGGAAGAGGGGAAACTGAGGCAAAGATTGCTGCCAGAAAAAAGTGAGCTGCAGCCAGTCTCATGTCTCTTGACTCACAGCAGTGTGCGCTGTTCAGCACATCAGGTGGATCCTCAGCAGGTGTATATGCAAAAGTGAGGATGTGCTCTGGCACTGAGCCAGTCTTGGCATTTAAACTGCCCCGAGACAAGCATGCAAGAGAGCTCCTGTGTGAACACTCAGCACTGAAGTACCAAGTGGTGCATGAGGCTACCTGCATGCTCATTTTGCTGCTATTCAGTGCTCATCCATACGTGTGTTTGTGCAAGGAAGATCGCGCTCCTGTGATGGAAAATCTCTGTGTGTTGCCATTCAGCACTGGTATTTCATGAACGATAACAGCCTTCTGGGTTAAGTGGCACTCAAGAAAGATTCAAAGCTGGTTTCCTGATATTCCAAGCAATCCTGAGATAGCAAGGATCTGTAGTCATAGTTAGATTACTTGCTCTTACTCATAATGCAAGAAGAAAAAAAAAGGGAAAAAAAGTAATTTGGGTTCAGACAGTCTACAATCAAAGGACAGAACTCATGTCCACAGGACGTTGCAGGGGCCAAAAGTACAAGCTGGTTCAGAAAGCAGCTTTAATTCCAGAAGAAGGCAGCAGCAAGGACTATTAAATCCTGTTGCTAGCTGCAGACGCCTGGAAGCAGGGAGGGCATGCTGAGGAGAGCAGCACCCACAGACTGCCTTGTCCTTACCATTCCACCTCAGCTGTGTGGGTGAACCCTGGGCACGTCACACCTTTGGTTCACTGAAGTATGGCTGAGCAAAAGCATGCAGCCTGGAGTTCACTGCAGTCCCTGTGGGTGAGGCATTCAAGCCCCACCACAGCCATTTAAGAGATTTAGATCTGTAGATGCTGTACTGGTGAGGGGGGCTGTTTGTTGTTATTGTTATTGTTTATAAGATTGTTCTGTTTTGTTTTGTTTAAGAAGTAAGAAAATAGAAACTGGTCATATGGGTATACCAGCTCAGATGGCTAATGGAGCTTTTTCATGGACTGCATTGGAAACCACTGCTCACTGCCTCTAAGTGCTTTAACTTCCAAGAGTTACATGCATTTAACACCTCTTGGGATACTGCTAAAGCTGTCTTACACCAACCAAGAGTTCAGGGTCCAGAACACAGCAAGCTGCATGGTGTGACCTGGGGCTGCTCAGACCAGCAATACGGAAGGTTGCTATTTTCATCTCACCTTCAACAGCAGTGTACAGAGGGAAGCCATCCTCAGGACATGAACTCCTTTCCTCCCCAGTGCCCCTCTGTTAGCAGTTTCACCTTGCTCTGCAGTTATAAAGCAGTTTCTCAATGGCAGAGAAAGAAAAAAAAAAAAAAGGAAAAAAAAACACCAACACTACCCAGTGTTTCTTCCTCTGAGAAACCTATTGACAGGCAGATCCTGTGGATTCCTCCCAGTACAGCTATCTTTGAACTGAGGACTTCTTAGTGAAGTTGGGGAGTTTCCTGGGGTTTTACTGTTTTTTTCCTAAATTGATTGCGGAATTTTTAAACAAGGTTGGTGCCTCTGATCTTTTTCTCAGTAGCTGCAAAATCTGTTTCTTCCCCCACAACTTGTTCTACAGAAACCAGGTATCGGAAGAATTAAAGGGGAAAGGACAGCAGCACCATTTGCAGAGCCAACCTCATCTGAAAGAAGGGCCATTCCTAATGCTTTGTGGGCAATCAGGTATCCCAAACAGCTTTCATCAGATCTGGGGCTTGTAAAATATTTCTGGATTAAGCACAACTGTGAAAGCTTCCTCTATATTTTGACTTGAATATTGGAGGCTCCTAAAGCTCATTAATCCCCACTGTTTGCTTCAGGTCCCTGCTGTGAAATTCAGATTAATTATTTCTTGTGTGCAGACTTTATCTAAGCTGTGAACAACGAAGGGTTGTTTGCAGTTTTCTGCTTTTCTTCAGTAGTTTTTCCGTGCGTTGTTCTGTATCTGTTACAAGAATGCTTTCTGTGCCTGTTACAAGGATGCTACCCTCACCTGGAAGAAGACATTTTGATTTCAGTGAACACTATGATTTCATCCCATGCCTGGACCTGCATTTCCACTGTCTGCCGATACTCATAGCTGCATGTGGAGAGGTTACTGATGTGAGCATGAACCCTTTCGTGGACTAGGCATCACAGATGAGCGTGGCCTTAAGAATGAGAGGAGCGCGTAGGGATGGAACAACACTGGGATGAACCGTCAACCAAAGGCACAGTGGGACATTTGTGGAGTGATAAAAGGTGGTAAAGACATCCATGCAAGCACGTGTTTTAATCTGGGGATATTCTCTACTTTGTGTTCAGCTGGAACAAACCCAAAAATGCAAGTGCAATGTGAAATGCGAGCACAATATGTGGTTGATGCCCCATCCCTGGAGACTTTCAAGGTGAGGCTGGAACAGGCCGTGAGCAACCTGATCTAGCTGTGCATGTCCCCGTTCAATGCAGGGGAGCTGGACTAGATGCCCTTCAGAGGTCCCTTCCAACTCTAAGGATTCTATGATTCTGTGGAAAGTTTGGAAACTTCCAACCTTCTTATTAACTGCAAAGTGCTGAAAATCTCTATGAAAATGTACTCTACTGAGATTCCTCAATGCAGTTTGGTTGTCTTAGGTCATCCTGATAAAGCAAGGATTACCACTCAAGTATGTAAGTAGCTTTTTACTCCAATCCTTTTGAGGAACTTCGACTGCCAACCCAATCACATTTATTTCACACTCAACCTTTCCAAATAACGTTGAAACTAGAAAGTTATTTATGTGACCTGCTTAATTGAAAGAGCATTTGCTGTCAGTGATCAAATAAACTGTTATTGATCTTCGGCATTGGAGGCTACTCACATGGACCATTCTGGTACATATTTTTCATTAAGACACTTTTCAGAAAAAATAAAATAAAATCCTACAGGGTACTGAGATTAAAAAAAAAAAAAAATCAAAGAGTTTTGATAGTGACTCCAGAGAAAAGAAACCATGCAAAGCACAAAATAGCAACAACGCCACAGACTGCAGAAAAATGTGGGAGCTTCAATAGACACAACAGCCTGCTCTGAACTCCCAGCACGTAATGAGAGTGGTTTGGCCATCAGAAACCTACTGATGCAAAAGCATCTCACAGCAGAAGAAAGCCCTAAACTGTTGACTACCAGACTCTGAGAAGGTGTGATTCCCATGTGCCCCCCTTGTGTACTCTGACCCATGCATTGAGTCCACGCATGGAGCTTGCTTTCATCCAGCATGACATTTCTGTATTTAATGTGAAGCTTGGGGTATGTCTCCTTTACTACTAATCCTGTGACAAAACTGCTGCTTATGTCATGTCTGAGAGAAGGGGAAATATTTGCCCCTCTTCTCCTCCAGAGACCAGAGGTTCCTGTCCTGTTATGATTCATTTCTCTAAACTCAGCGTAAGTTGAACCTAAAAACATCTAAATGTCAGGTATCTCACAATCCAAATATCAGCTCGTTTGCAACCTACAGCAGTTTCTTCACATTTTTAACTTGAGAAAATTTTATCTTAAACTTATATACCCTGAACTGCAGAGAAATCAAGGGCATCAGTCCTGTTGCTGTCAAGCTATGAAAGCGTTCACAGCATAAGAGAGATGATACACTAATTGTCACACCCTTCTCAGGCTGCAAATTCACCAGGCTTTTGTTAAGATGCAATCTTAACATTCTGTGCTTTTTTTCCCTCTGTTTTAAAGTAAAACCTTATTCAAACTTCATTTTCAGGAGGAATTTTCCAGTCTCTTGGACAAAAATACTTTGTATTTTCCTTAGTCTGTTAGAAAAAAAATTGGAGGTCACATTATGAATAAGCTCTCAGAGTTAAATGCCTCTAAAACATAAGGCTTACAATGGAAACGCTAACACAGTCTTGACTACCGCAGCCCTGCTCTAATATCAGTGAACTTCCTTTGGGGGTGAAGCTTTGCCTCAGGAACCTTAATTATCTGATGTGGTCAATTACTCCAAGATAATGATGATTTTATCAGGTATTACTGCTCAAATACTTTACGATAGACAGGCTATTTAATTGCATTCCTGACCTACCAAAATGCTTACAGATGACTCAATTAAACACTAAGACGATACAGGAGAAAGGGAGGGAGGGACTGCACTTAAATCCTTGCCTATACTTCACTTTGAGATTTTTTTGTTGTTGTTCCTCCTGAAAATCCTGCTCTCCATCCCTCCATCCTTTCATCCATTCATCCACCCACCCATCCACCCACCCATCCATCCATCCATCCATCCAAGCGAGCAAGTTGCATGAGTAGCATTGCCTGGACAGGAAGTTTGGATAAACAAGCCCAGTACTCAGTACAAATGGGAAAGCATGTCTGCCCTCTCTCCTGCTGAGGGATTAACGGTGGATCCTGCATAATCCCTGTGGTGGATTAGCAAAAGCATTTTGACATCCCAGTGTAGATGAACGTGGTGAAATGAATTTTCTCCCACATTCAGATAAAATAAATTTTGTGACAATGGGGAAATGTCTTTATTACAGCAGCCTACAGGGACAGTCTCAGCTTCTGCAGGTCCTTCAGGCATCCCAAGGGCTGGTCCATCCCTGCCCAGCAGGGGGGTGCTGGGCTGCTGTTTGCCAGTGGGGCTGAGGTTGCCCCAAGGACTGCTTTAATTGGCATCTCTGCTTCAGTGGTCATAATGGGCTGTTTCCCAGGCACAAAGCTGCCATGTCTTAAGAATGTCTGGCTGCAAAGCAAGCATGCCTCTGCCTTGGCTCAGCCCCTGCCCTGGGTGCTGTCAGTAAAGACCTGATGCAGCCTCCTGTGCTGGCGGTGCAGAGAACTCTTTGCAGTATTCCCAGCCAGGAAAGAGGGGGCTTTCCCCTGCCAAGCAGTCAATTTGCTTCTGGTTAAATAGGAACTGCGTGCAAGATTTTGAGGGTAGATTATTTTCCTGCTGCGTACAATAATGTTACTGCAACACTTTCAGCAACTTTGTCAGGAACTCAACCAAAAGCACTGAAAACAATGGCAAGCCTGCCCTTCCTTTCAATGGTTGCTGGAATTCTGCTGCATTTCTCCACAAAGGTCCATTTGTCTTTCCACTCTGGAAACAAAATGTATTGTTGCAGTACTGTTGCTAAAACTAGCAGCAAATCCTCCAGGGTAAGAATGTGGTTACCCACTATTGCATCAGGCTAACAGAAAGAAGAGATGATATTTTATGGGGGTTTGCTCAGGAAAAAAAAAAAAAAAAAAAAGCAACACTTTCTGTAACACTATGATTTCCATTTTAAGGGGTTTCACAACAGCCTTTTCATGGGCAGCTTTTTCATCATTCTCTGTTATGTTTTCAGCATTGCTAAAGCTCTTTTCAGTCACATTCCAAAGCACAGCATCCACAAATATTCCCAAATATATCCTAAATTGCCTAGGAAGGAAACAATTTTTCCTATCTGAAATTAGAACAAAAAATGATTCTGAAATGTCAAATTTTAGCAAACTAAAACG
Source organism: Perdix hodgsoniae (assembly GCA_035772895.1). NCBI lineage: Eukaryota > Metazoa > Chordata > Aves > Galliformes > Phasianidae > Perdix > Perdix hodgsoniae. Next base: position 3,481,343 of record JAPSGF010000017.1, read on the forward strand.
CTGCAGCAACTGGTTTGGATAAGTCAAAACAGTTCAATTTGACTGTTAAAAATATTACTATCATTACTCTTCACATCAAGATAAAAAGTCATATTGAAACTGCTGTAATTCTCTCGTTATTAAAAGAGTGACAACTAACAGTCAAAGGAAACAGAAAAAGGCAGCAAAGTCCTAAGCACCATGTAAAGCATCGCCATTTTATTCCATATTACATAAGGAAGGAACCATTTTGGGCGAGTGAAATGGTGAACTGGCCCAGAGAGCATCTTTGTAAATCATGTGTGACAACAGCACTTGACCCAAAGAACTTCCTATCGTAAGCACCGTGCTTGTGGGCCACACTGAGCTATGATGCTTTTCTGCACAAGTATCCATAGAGCCAAACCTCACCTCTTCCAAATATTCCAATCAAATTCTTATGCCTGCAATGCTTCAGTTCCTTCCTACAGTACATACATATTTCAGAGTTACCACTTAATACAATTATAGTTCATTTAGCCAGCAATTACAGTAATAGGAAGACTGGCAACCACTGTCACTCAGACTGGAAAATCAATCTTGCACAATGGTACTTCTATTCATCCTATGGAGTGCCTTTTTAGTTAGATGCACACACTCTGGAATCACAGGGAAGAATTAACATCACTCTGATTTTTACTATTTGTCTTTTACATTTATCCATGTGCTATTTGGTTTCTGGCTAGAAGAACAGTGAACAATATTCTGAGGCCCCTTCCAACCTGATGTATTCTATGAGTCCATGGATTATTGGACCTGTTGTTTCAGCAGATCCATTTTCTATTGTATTTCACCTAAGAGAGGACTTTGACAACTCATTTCCTAGAGGCAACTCAAAATATAGCTGTCCATGGACACTGAAATAGAAACTCCTGAGCTTTTCTTAAATCTTTTGTACAATATTTGCTTTTATTCCAAATTTATAAACCCGTGTCCAGGAAGGCACTTAAATAGGTGTTTCAGTTAATCCTTATTTTAACAGAGTTCTGAAGAATCTACATAAACATATGGCCACAGTTAAGCAAATGTGCACTAGACAGGAATGAAGTGCTGAATTACAGATGTAGTGCTTCCAAAAGAAAGCTAAGACTATAACTACGTCTCCTGAGCTTTAAATCCTCTTTCTCAGTCACTTAACCACACTGCAACAAACCTACTTTGGACGGACGGTTTAAATAGGTGTTATATTTGCATTTCATTACGTGAATGGCCCTAAAGATTAAGACTTGAGAAAGGCAAAAAAGATCTGTGATTGTACCTGGAATATTTATTCCCAAGAAGGAGACTAGCAATAGGAGGTCCCCTTTGTTGTTCAAGAAAAGAAAACCTTTAAATCATTGCCATTACTGCAAAGAGTTGTTTCAGCAAGAAGAATAATGATATTTTTGTAGGTTGCCAAACTTTTGCAGCAGAAGAGCCTCTTGGCAGCAGAACCGCTTGATTCAATGAGCATTACTGAATTTCCTTGTTGATCAGTTCATCTCCTCATGGTGCCATCTTTTGACAGTGTTACATTATAGCCCCTTGTTCTTATGATAAATTATTTTCATCCATCATCAGAGCACACTCTTGCTCTAATGATGGATTAGTGTTATGCATCATCAGGACGAGGCGCATTGATAACATACCAGAGGAGCCCCACTGACAGGAGACAAATCTGCCAAATAAATTCATTTGCTGCGCACCAAGTCGAAATCAGATATATAGGGCTGACTGCATCCCACAACAAAAATTCCAACTAGAAAAGGCAAGTACATCTCCAGAGGCAATTTGTGCAAGGAAGAAGGATAGAGACATGGCCACCTATCCAAACGGCAGTGTAGGAACTGGATGCCTTTGCACCAGAGTTGTGGAAAGGTGCAGGTGTGTTGTGTGGGGCCAGCACTGTGGCAATGTTCCTTCATGGTATCAGAGAAGCTTATTTTGGGGTGCAGAGTATCAAGAGACCTAAATTCACTGGGGATGGCACAGAGAGCTTGAAACGATGCTGTCTGGCTCTCAGAGATAGGGGCCAAATAGCAGCTGCCTCTTCATTCCCCAGTACCAGTGCCAGGTGCATGAGAAACCAACCCTTAGAGATACTGTGATAGAGCCCTGCTTCTCAGACCTTGCACCACATCTGCCAGGAGGTAACTCCCACATCTTTGAGAGATGCTCCTGCAGAACTATGAATGCAACCAAAAAAACAGGGTGCAACACACAGGTTCAGAGATAGTAACAGCCTATAAAAGTACAAATATATCTCTTAATGTCTGGATCTTAAGAGCTTCATTTGGGCTCAATCATTAATTCCTTACACTTTAACTGTGGATATTAAAAAATAAAAATTAAAAAAAAAAAAAAAAGGATTTCTTGTTTATACTTTTGTAAAGAAATGTAGCCATTGATACATTTTACCTTCAAGTTTATAGTTAACATTAATCAATACCGGCATCATTAAAGGCTAGGCTGAACTCATCCTGTAATTCCAGTGATAAAAGTGAACCAAGGAATTGGCACCTGAGATCTCCAGGCTCCGCTCTGAGCTTCCTAATGTGTCTGTAAGCAGGGACAGGCACAAGGCTATGTGATACTCACCTCTTTCTTCTGCACTGAGAAAGTAGAGAGTATGTAGGAAGACTGTGACGGATTAAATCAATTCATTCAATTGGGTGGCAGAACAGTGATAAAAATGTGGTTTGTGGAAGCTCTGGATAGCAGTGAAAAAGAGGACACGTCTGAGTCAAGAGATAAATGACTCAACAGATGGTTACGCTTCAAAGATTTACCGTAGTTTTGGTAGAAGAAAGGCTTTGTTTTTAGTCCTTACCTTTAGCACATGGACTAACCTGCTTATGGATATTTCTAAAGTAGGGAAGAGGTTTGTAGGGGTGAAAAAACAGCTGTTCTCCTATTGGTGCAAAGCACTGCTGTCCCCAGGCTGCCTGTCCCAAGCAGATGTTGGAGGATTTGGAGCCATCAATGGCGCTGAGATTTTTTTCACCAGTTTTTTTCTGATCTTTTTAGAAACATTCTGAATCAGTGGTGTTTCACTTTTGGGTGGTACAGATCACAGACAATTACCAGGACTTGCAATTAATTATTTGTGCAACACACCAATGGGCAGTTGGTCTAGGAGCTAAATCTCCTGAAGGGTATACGAGTGTAGCCTCTGAAGAACAAGGCTGAGCGCATCCCCTGCCTGGTATTTCAGCTGCAGTTACCTTCCCTTTAGAGTGGGCCTCTGCTGTGTCTGATCCAACACCTGGAGAGGATCCAGGGAGATATTTGACCATGCAGGGGAGTCTGACATGGAGCTACAGGTTCTTCGTGACTTCTGATTGGAACCTCTCTGCCAGCCATTTCAGGAATATACCCTAACGGCTGTGATTTATTGCTGTGTTATCGTGCCTGTCTGCCTCGCTACAGACTCTGAATTTTATCAGGCAGCTTGTCCTCTAATGTCTGGTAACCAATTACTGTGGTCTGCAAAGAAGCCTGAAGTACTTTGCCAAACACTGCTAATAAAGTCAGAGAGAGCCTGAGCACAGCTTCAGGTTGCCTTAAGGAAATTCCAGTGAGCACTTTCCACTTTATTGTCTAGTTCATAGTATGAACTGGGAATTATCTTGAAGTGCCATTCTCTACACAGAGCTAAACCCCCTTTTAAAGAGTGTGCCTCACTGGATTACTGCACACGGACCTGCCTCCATCCAAAGACTGCTGAACTCAGTAGGAGCCTTGCAAATGATAAGACTCAGCTCACAGTCCTAAACCAAGTACTTCAGAATGAAACACGACGACGACAAAATATCCTCTTTCCTTTACACACAGCTAAAGCAGGTAGAAAAAATGGGCAAGTGACAGCACTACAAGGGCAACAAGAATCTGCTGTTTTGTGTTTGTAAAAAAATAGTTATCTTAAAGGATAAATCATCAATAGTGCTTTGTGCAAGTCTTCTGAAGCAAAGCGAATCTGTGCTTCATTATAAAGTGTTTTCTTTTAAGGCTGGCTTGCCCTTGTGGTCCAAGGAGGAACGAGCAGTGGTCTGTACTGCTGAACTTAGCACCACCAACCCCTTCTGCAGTCAGAAGTTTCCTCTTAATCCTGTTCATTTCTCTTGCATCTTAACTGGCTTCACCCATGGACTTGCTGCTCCACGTGTGGTATGTTGGCTGGTGTCAGCATAAAACATGAGCAGACTGGAAGCCCTCCTGTCAAAGACAGCAGCCAGGAGACTACAGAGCCAACCCTGTTCACCACCCCGTGCTACACCTGCACACAACACACACACACACAGTCTAATTTCTCCCACAGGGAAGCCTTCTGAAAAGTTTTTTTCCAGGTTGTAAAAGACCAGTTCCATAAAGGAATGGCTTAGTGCTGCAATGACATGATTTGTGGCTTTCAGGCTCCAAAGCTGTAATTTATTCAGACAATTAGCAGCAGCCCTGTATTCTTGACAAATTCTTCACTTGTGTGCAGCTACTACACAACAAGGTGCTTTTAAGAACTGTGCCTTATGGATTAAGAGACTCACACCCCCCCCTTCCCTCCTTATTTGACAAGTTCTTTTCACAGTCAATGGAAATTAATACAGCAGGTTAGAGAGGTGATATACAATAATCCAACCAGCCAAGAAAGCACTGTCTGAAAAGAGCAAGTACAAAACTACAGGAATGTTCAATACACAAAAGGGAACACTTCAGTGTTTGCCTTTTGGTGAAGTTATTTCACTCTTCACTTCACATAATCCTCCAGAGTTACTGTACCGGATGTCACTGTGATGCCATTGAAGAGTGTAAATGGTATTTAAGTGTGTGATAGTTGTCCAGAAGTGCAGCTGTGAATGTGTGCTCTGGCAGTCCGGTGGCTTTCCTGGGCTGCAAACTGGCTGGAACGTCAGCTGGCTTTGCACAGTGTGTCTGTGCAGAGGTCTTGCAACACAGTGCTGAGGCTCAAGCCAAAGCAACATAAATCAGCACAGACCCTTCTTTGCAATGCAAGCCTGAAGTTAAACCAGAGTGATAAAATCCAGCTCTAAATCCTGCCTCTCTTCCAGCACGGCTGAAGTTCAGCTCAGCTAGATTTAGGGGCTTGGTCAAGGTCCAAACCCGACTCAGACCCTGACCCACGTTGGGCCTTAAAGAAGCAACAACCTCACTGAAACGAAGGCTCTGCTTCCTAGTGGCACTGCCTTTTTCTGGGGATCTGCTAAAGCTGCCACATAACTGGCAGGACGTGCAGCCAGCATGTTCTTACACCTTCTGCTCTCAGCAAAATGAGGATAAAAGCAACCAGTTATGCTCACTACAAGGGCAAACCCTGAGTTAATGATCAGACCAGTTTTTGGACCAAGATAGCGTGGCTCATTTTGCTCCAAAAAAACACAGACCTGCAGAGACCTGTGGTGGCCTGGGGGTCCCCTGCTGTGAGCACCCCTCCTGTCCTAAAGCGTTCCCTGTGGCAACTGGGTGGTTCTGTGCAGTGACACAGTCAGGCAAATACATTAATGATCTATCAACTTACCAACTTCATATTATACTTCACAAAGAATAACAACTTGGAGAGTGAAATTTGTTAGCACAAGATATCTTTTTTTCTTTTTTTCACTAACTCTATGCAGAGAAAAGGAGATCTATCAGCCAATGTATTCATAATAAATGATTCATCTCAGATGCTGGTGTGAATGGGTGGCTTAGAAATACTTGGAGGCATACAGAGGTTTCCATAAAAACAGCAAGGCTTGGCCCACGGTTGCTTTTGCTTCGAGTCAGTTTTATAGCATTCAGTTCAGTAACAGCAGGGCTTCAACCCATAGAAAATTCAATTTCAAAGTATTTGTTCTCATGTGGCAAAACAAAGAGTTTCTTCAGTGGAACTAACCTAAGTTAATTTATAAACAGAAGTATTTTGCTTCAACTGAATCAAGAATGATATTAAAATGTAATGAAGATCTTTTTAGAGCTCTTGTTTAGGAATTTTTTTCCACTACACTAAAAGGGAAAAAAAGATACAATCAGAGATGAATCACCACATCTGTTAATTGCAAATATTCTGTAATAGTGAATCAAAACACCTTTTATCAAATAACATCATTAAATTTAAAGAGAACCTCAGTTAAAAGAACATTAAGTTTAAATGAGAGACCTGTGAAAATAAAAGCACTGTGGTGCAGAAAGGTCTGCTGCTTTCCTTGACTTTAATACATCACCCTGGGATGTTTCTGTTTTTCCTGGACATAGATCTTGTGTAAATTGATGTAGTTACACTGATTTCAGGGGAGTTGTGCTGATTGATATCCGCTGGTGATATGACACCTCAGTGTGTAACCTGCAGACGTTAATGAGACTCACAAAGGAAAAGCAAGCCATTTCCTTTGCACAGCTAATTCATAAAGCCATACCAGGATATAGGATTTCCAAGTGTTTGTCATTTATCTGTGAGCCTACCTTAACAGGATTTGTATTTTAAAAGAACAAGTTCTCACTCCCCTCTTTCATTGCCTTATTTTCAGCTACCACTTGGTTTTGGGTTAATGTCCCTAAACAGACATATAAGTATCATATCAGATTTTCGCTCTTTTGGCTTCAAGTGAGGCTGGCTGAGCCATGAAATCTTGCTGGAGCAGTAGAACCTGTACCTGCAACAGCAGCTGCATTTTACATTTGGAAAAGGAGTCAGGAAAGGACTACCTGCTTTTTTTTTGTTGGTGGTGGTGGTGGTGTTTTTTTGTTATTGTTGTTGTTTTTTCTAGCTTTCATCAATCAGATAATCTAACCAGGAACAAAAAAAGGGGAGGGGGAAGAGAAGAAAGGCAAGGTGAGCATTACTCATTTCTTCAAGCTTTCAACATGTCTCTATTCTTTCAGATGGGGATGCCACCGAAGAAGTCCAGGATTACGTGACACAAAAATCTTTAAAGAATGATGTGAAGAAAAAAATGTCTAAAGAAGACACAGTCTTAAACAGACAAACCTTCTGGTCCAAGGAGTGGGACTCTGCCACTACAAAATGGGTTCTGACTTGCCCATTTTTTTTGTTTGTTTGGCTTTGATGTCATCCCAAAGAAGCACCACCTCTTGGGCAGACAGCAGGACCCCCTGGGCAGCGTTGGTCAAGAAAGAGAGAAAGAGGATCTTACGCAGGAATATTTTAGGCGTGCTTTATTAAAGCAGAAGCCATGTTATCTGCCTCTACCTTGCTCAGAGCCCCCCAAAAGGCAATAGAACCCCTACAGTGAGGTCTGTTTATTTTCTGCTCAGTTGGAAAGCAAAGGTCCTATTACCATTAAGGGGAGTTACAAGTATTCATCAAAGAAAGAAATGACCCAGAAAGGCAGTTAAGTTAGTTTTATTCCCACTGCATAAGTCAACCTCCTTTCTATATATAAAATGATGGGGTTAGGAAAGGATATTCATCAGGCAAGCTGCTGATTTGATTGGCTGCGCTTCCCCACGTACTTTATAATTTGTAGTTATAAATAACTGTTTTTAATAATCAATTGGTATTTAAATAACATACAATAACTGTCTTATTAAATCCCACTTTTTAGAATGAATAAGCAGTTAGACATTAAAGACATGGGTACCAAACAGCCACAGGATTTCAGACCATTTTCTTTTTTATATACAGGCCATAAATATCACTATGGAATTACATGGTTAGCCAAGGCCCTGGATGAAGCCAGCAGAAGACCCTGCTCTCTGATGCTGCCTTTAAGCGATCATATACTTTTCTGGTACGATGACTTTTTGAACAATAACCACATGTTATTTTCTTTGGCCACCCCTTGCATTTCTAAAGGGGCGGCCTTGAACTGCAGAGCTGAAGTGAAGCAATGTGTCCTCAAACCAGAGCCCCAAAAGCAGGGAGCATCTAATAGCAGGTTTGAGATTATTGGTCTCAACCAGCTGGGCCCACAGCACTTCCAACAGTTAGATTCATATACTGCATCAGGAAGGAAAAAAAAATGTTAAAATCCTAAAGAATTAAAGACTGCACTCAATCAGACATACAGGAAAGCCACTGGACTTGTCTTTTTCCAATGGACACACACATAAACAAGCATAGCCCTCTCCTTGATTTTGCCTTGGTCAAGGACAGGGGAAGCAAACTCACTCAGGGTGGGAGAGGATGGAGAAGAAGAGGACAGTTTGGTGTGGTGGCACCTGGCCCTGGGTCAGCCATTGGTGAGGTTCACCCCGCAGGAGAGAAATCATCTTCAGGGCAGGCCAAAGCCAGCTTTTTCCCATGATTTCCCCAAATCTCTGTCATCCTATGGAGAGCTGGACTACGTGTGCCCCTCATTCCTTGAGTGGCAGCTCCCAGCATCAGGCTGGTGAAGTAATTTCTGGATTTCAGGCTGTATCTCAGACCACCCCAGGCACCAAACACAGACCACCTCCAGCCCTCCAAACCCCTTTGCATGTCATGGGGCCATTGAGGAGGGAGTGGTACCATGGGCCCAGATGGGGTCTGGACTGAGGCAAAAATCCAGCATATCTGCGAGGAACCCAGGCAGCCAGAGATTCTAACCGGTGCCCAGTTAGAATCCTACTATCCTACTCCTATTCCCAAAAGTCACTCTGTGATTCACTCGGGGCACTGACAATGTTGCTGCTCCCTCAGGACACTTTTTTCTCCCACAGCAGCCTGCAGGGCTCAGCATTTGCCATTGCAGCCAGTACCTGAACCTCAATTTCAAGGTGCAGCTGGCTCTGACTGGGAAATGAGGCAATTTTTGGTGGCTCCTGGGGGCAGGTGTGGACATGGCGGCAGATGCCCACACAGTGCATCATATGCATACTGGATTTGTTCCTGCCTCAGATCTTTACCTCCTGCCACCAGCAGCCTTGTCCTCCTTCCTCTTTCATTCCCCTTCATTTTTCTTCCTCCCTCTGGAGGACAAGAGCAACTTGCAGGTAAAGTTTACTGGCATCCTTGCTCCAGCAACTTTTCCCACCACACTTTTTCCCCAGTTATTATTTTTTTCGGCACCCCCTCGCCCCCTCCTCCTTATTTTATTTTAGGCGCCTCTGAGAGTTCAACTGTCGCCCAAGGCTTCAAACTAATTTTCTCTTCAGAAATGATTGCAGAAAGCCGCATGCATAATAAATCCCGTTATTGCTCTTGTTATTAAAATAGGTTGTTAGGGATGTGGACTTGGAGGCCTTTTTGTCTGATGACAGCAGTTCTTCTTAGCTAGGCGCTTATGGCTTATTGACTGAGGCTGCCAGGTTCAAAAAAAATAATAAGAAGAAAAGAAAATCAAAAAGCGAAGGAGCTGTAGCTGATGGTTGATGTTTAATAGTGAGAAAGTTGGGATGATTTGAGGCGGTTCTTTTAATCATATCCATGGGCCGTGTTCGCAAAAAACAGTGCATCTCCAGCAGCTCCAAGGCTGCACTGAGGGCCCACAGAGAGCATCTGTGCAGAGCTCTGTTTGGGAGCAGTGATTAATTAATATTTCTCGTGACAGCTGGGTCTGTGCACCCTCATCGTGCTGGGCACCCTGCAAGCCCTGGTGAGAGACAGAGTTGTGGCCGTGGGACTGCAGTCAGAAGAGATGAGAAGTTCCAGCCCACAGGGTGAAATGAGCAGAACACGTGGAGGTGAAGTGACATGCTCAAGGGCATCCCAAAACCCAGAGTCAGGGCTGGTAAGTGAAGGAAATTCTCTAAAGTTCCTGTTTGGCATGCTGGCCATCAGCCCGTGTTTCCTCACCTTATTTTAACAAACCACATGCTTCATCTAGCAATCGGAAAGCTTTTGTGAACCAGAGCAGAGCCTCTTTAAAATGAAATGGAGTTAAGGCAACAAGTCTCCTGTGAGAATGCATTCTTAAAACAATTTCAGAGCAGGTTTGATAAAGAAAAGTACACTGTCCAATCATTAAATGGTTACCACATGAAAATATGCTTCATAGAGTCACTGTTATCCTGTGAAACAAAAATCTAATCATAGATGAGGCTGTGCAGTTACCAAGTTTTGTATGCACGGAAACTATGAAGTATATGAAAATATATATTCCTATCCACTGAAACCAAGTATGTCACATTCATAAAGGAACCAGGGCCAGAACTGGCAGGAATCTCAAAGGGAAAGAGAGGACACTGCTTCCCTGCCAATACAGGCTCTGAAAATCCCCACTTTAATATATACAAGCATGAACATGTTTAAAGATGCTTTGCCCAGGTCCGCAGCAGCTTTTACACTGTAGATCCCAAAGAGGAGCCTCTGGAAGCTTTGCTGTCAAACTTTAAAATTATGGTACTCCAAACCTCGATTTATCTTTCAAGCACTGGGAGACATCCCATGACCACACAGCAATGAACTCAACGCCCGGAGCATGCCCTTTAGCTGGTTAGTAAGCAAAGGTGGGCATGCAGAAGGTGGTAGCTCACATCAGACTTATCCCTTAGCACTAGACAGGGCATTACTAGGTCCTTTGGGTCAGGGATGTTGAATGATATTCCAATATCAAGGCACCAGGGAAATACCACCTCATTTCTGGTGCCATTGAGCTGATGCTTTGCCTTGAATAGAGCTGGGACTCAACTTACTGTCTTCAAGAACCGTGTCATTGCCTAAATTGGCATAAAAACTCTTAAGACAACTGAATATAACAGAAGAGAAGAAAAGAGCTAAATGTAAGAAGCAAAATTACTCAAAGGAGAAATCTGACAACTCAAAAGTTTTCAGACTAGATAACAGCAAAGATTTCTGTAGAGAATAATCCATCAGAGAAAACACAGGACCAATTATGTATTTAACAGGTTGAAAGCCCTAGTTTGTGATTCTTGATTAATTTAAGGTATCTGTTTGAGTGTGGAAGCTGACACTAGGTGAAAGTGAACTTTGACATTAAGCAATATTGGAAATGCCCAAGTTGAACAGAGGACACCTGGCTTCAGTAAGTAGACAGAAATTCAGTCTCAGCTTCCTCGTTCACGTTCCATTTCTAGGTTGATTTTAAAGAATGCAATTCACGCCCCAGCAATACAGAAGCAATTACAGAAATGGAAAATGACCAAGTCATTCTCAGGTATTCATAGAAAATTGGCATCTCCTGAATATTGAATTGTACTAGGTTCTAGCTTTCTATAAATACAGAAAATCAATAATTATCAGTGAAATGCTTTGCTAACGCCTCAATGCTGGCAAGACTGAAATAAGAAATGCCATTTATGCACTACTGCCTGAACAAGAGAGAGAGTTTTTCCTGTCATTATGATGAAGATACCATGTAGCCTTAGGACGAGGACTAATAGTAGGCTGCTCCATTTCATGCTTAGGGAAGGGGTGCATGAACAAATGTTGGCTCTCTGTTGTTCTCCGTTTGATGACCACTATGGTGTTCCCAGCCTTTCTGATTTGAGGCCTGCAGAGTTCTTTCACTGTACATCTTTATGGGGCAACGGTACGTTAAAAACTCCCTTGGGACATCAAGAGATTCTCGATGCAAAAATATTTACTTCTAGCCATCCAAAGACCTTGGGGCACTTTCCAAAGGAGAAAACATCATCAGTCTTATCGTATAAGCAAGGACAAGTGAAGAAAATGACTGAAGCTTTTGGGAGCAGAGTAGGATAAGAATTAGAGTAGACGTTCTCCTTTCCCAAAATTCAGCATCTTAGGGCTTTCTTCACTGCAACAGACTTCAGAGTTCAGGAGAATAAAGGCAGAGGGGAATAAATAAGCTAGAAAACATATCATCATCATTACAAACATAAAAAGCTACAAATCTGTCACACTGCAGAAACTCTCACTTCATTGTTACTGTGATTTATTGGGGAGCTAATTTTAAACAAGTTTTCTTTTCCAAAACCACAACACAAAAACAAACTGAACAAGCAAGCCAGAGGACAGAAGCTAGTTGCTACCGGACAATTTAAGCAATAATCTCATTTGCTTTGTAGTATGAAAAGCAATAAAGGGCTGTTTACTGAGTGAATAAACACTGAATGAATCACAAAAAGCTCTTTATTGCGATTATACTCCAAGGCAGAGGAGATTATTGTTATTACACAAGAAGGCACAATGTGAAAATTTAACTCAATGCGCCAGATTTTCAGAGTGTTTCAGTCGCACAATTGTGTTCAGAGAGTACATTGTGTCTAATCTTAGCACACTGTTTTGACAATTCCGTATGCAAATCAGGTGGTGGGGTACAAATGCATTTAATTAACTATTTAGAGCCAATTTATGCAAGTCTGGTGGCTGGACACGTGTTTTGCACAAGCAATGGCATGCTGAACTGGTTCAAGAATCAGCTGCCCTGTGTGATGCGTTGAGACCTCCAGGAGCAGCACACTGCTCTGTTCACAGGGATGGCTGTTAAGCTCTCGATGCATCCTCACACGTCCTTGTGGATTAATACTTCAAGTGCTACTTGTCTCCTATCAGCTGACCCACTGGATATCATTTCCTTCAAATAATTATCTACATTTGGCTGTTGAGAATAAGAAGTGGCCTTTCACCACTGCACTGTCTTCCAGTGCAGCCTTCTGCCTCAGCAGAGGCAGCAGTGTCTGCACTGAAAAACAGCAGAAGATGCTCCCAGCTAGGGAAGCTTTCCCTGCTAGGACTGCTGCAGGTTGAAATCCTGCCTATCTTATGCTCAGAGCTAGATTATTAACACATGATCAACAGCCTGTCATTGTTGAATGAGAAAAGCAGGTTAAGCCCTGAAGATTATGATGGCCAAAGACTTCATTCATCTTTTTCATGTAGTTGACTTGCTGCTGAGAAACATCGCCAGTACATCCTAATGGGCATTTGAACATGAAATCCAGCCAGATAATACAGGAATTGGTGGTATTTCTATCTTGGCTTCCACTTCTAAGGTGCTCTGGTGTGATGTTTACAACTCCCATAAACATTCATGAGAATGGAAGAAACTCTGGGTGAGGCAAGGGCCTTTCTATTATGTATTCACCATAAAACCAAACAAAACAAAACTAGAGAGATAGAGAGAGAACACCTACAGCAGAACTAATATAATTTGCCAAGCAGGAGATACAGTTAGAAAGGAGGGTTTGAACTCCCTTTAAAAATACGAAAAAGAATTTCACTATGGATTTTTTGTTCACATTAAATTGCTTTTGGGTTTTCCATTTTTCCTCTCATTCAGCCACACAAGGAGGGAACAGAAACACATTTATGTGATCAGTCTCATCAGGCAATAATAACCAAATCCAGCTACTTGGATGAAGTGAAAAATTCTCCTCTTTCTTTTTTTTTTTTCCTAAAATTGTAGGTCTGCTTCATGTATTTGGTTTGACTTCTGAACTACACAGTAATCAAGCAAGGAACTAAACTCACAACAGTAATTTGGAGCAAATAGTTCAAATTAGCTCTGGTGTTTGTCCAGATTTTGGCACAATTAAGTAGATCCTAGGGATTTGGGTTTCTTTTTTTTCTTTTTTTTGTAACTTAAATAGCCTCCTGACTACACTCTTTGTGAGGCTGACATTAATTTCGGTGCTAACAGCACAAGGAACAGACACAGCAGAACAGTGTTAAGTGCAGATATTTGAACTTACAGCATTTTTTGATCTATTTTAAGCCAAACCTCCCATGTAGAAAGGAGGAACCAACTTGGACCCCTCAGGTAAAGAAAGAGGAGTACAGGACCTTTTGTCATCAGCATTTCCTTTCCTATCCTATGACCACCAGAAGGAGACAGCAAGAGCTGTAATCGTCAATGAGAGCAAATGACGGTTGAAGTAAAGTAACAAAAGGAAAAAGAAAATATAGAATATTATGGGAAGCGTGCATGGAAAAAAGACCCCACAAACCTTTAAAAAAAAATTAATTCCCCGAGCTCAAAGCAATGGATTTATTTTTTAAATTGTTAAATAAACATGAGACAGGAATGCAGGGGGCTGCCATGGATGAGAATAGAAAGTATTTTGTTGCTGATAGTTCTGAATCTCCTTTGAAGGTTTATTTTGCGAAGACCGAAGCTTTCAAGATCCCAAATTCAATTCCTTTGGGCTGCTGGCCTCTGTAAACACTTCCATAGACTACCAGTGGGGAAAGAGGAGCTCTGGCCCTACAGAACAAAGCCTTCATGTTCAAGACACGGTTTTGGAGAGTAAGATGTGGTTTTGGCTGTTCTGCACAAACCACTTACACCTGGTTTACTTGAGCAGTCCTGGGCAGGAACTGGTAAAAGACCTGGAGTGTTAGGACCAAACGTACCAGATGTTCCTACACACACGTGCCCTATCACAGCAAAACTCCCAGCAACAGCCCTGTCTCCTTTTTTCATTCCCTTGACCACACTTCAACAACCTAAGCAGAACATTATTTTTGAAGTATAACTCTTTTTTTCTTCCAGCTCTGACTCTCATTACCCGTTTGGCCAAGCCCCACTTAGGCTTAATTCCCCTCAGCAGAAAGGCTCTTGCATTCATATTTGCTATGTTTGCTTACTCACTAGACATATAAGTGTATTTTTACATTCAGACAAAGCATTCTCTTCTGACAAAGGTGAAGGATTAGTGCTGGCTCCCATTTTCCAACAATGATGTGTAAGGACTTGCTACTGAGTGCTCCCACCAGGACATATGGGCACGGAGAAAGGCTTGTAGAAAAAAGCTAGAGTGGATCCAATGGATCCACTCAAGGTTTTATGATAAAGCATCCTGGGACAAGATTCCAGGAATACCCAGGAAGGCCAGGCTGGATGGGACTTTGAGCAACCTGGTCTAGAGGGAGGTGTCCCTGCCTATAGCAGGGGGGTTGGAACTAGATAATCTTAGAGGTTCCTTCCAACCCAAACCATTCCATGGTAATACAGGGAATGACTTAGAAATCCTCAAGCTGTTAGATGCAACAAATCAATCTCCATTAGTAGATACTAACTGCTTTGTTCTGAAGATGCAAGAAGTAGTAAGACCTTGAAAACTGACTCAAGTTTTCTTCTAGAACAAGACGAATGACAAACAAGGGAAAGCGGATGCAAACACCTCCACAAAAAGGTCAAAAATGTTTGTCAAAGCCAGGCTAGGGGGAATACTTTCAAGCTGCCTCCTTCCCAAATGAACAGAGAAGCCACCTCACCCTTCACGGTGAAGTAACCCAAACTATTACAGCTGCACACAGAAATAATTAATTCTGGACTGAATATGACCAATAGAACCATGCCACCAATTCCCACATCATTTTAAAGTCTGATTATTCTAAGTTATCTGCAACCAGTCGCTATTACTTTTCAAGGGAGAAAGAAACTAAAGTAAAATAGTGCTATCATATCCTGATCTTCAGTTTTTTCTGACTTGTCTACCTAAACCACAAGCATTTCAGTGCACACCATGCCACTCAGGTTAGGTGTGAGCAACACCTGTGTAATACAGTAATACAAGTAATACCTGACAGTGTTTAAATGCTGACATCTGGAGTTCACTTGGTGAGAATTTTATGAAGACACTCTATGTGCAATTTTACATGTCACAGCTTTGTCTTTCATTCCCAAATATCATCCCTTTCCCTCAATTAGTCAGCCTTCTGTTGCATAAAATGACTGTCATCTTGTGATTGCCTTTTGTGAGCTGAAAACCAGGTACAGTAGTTAAAAAAACCCAAAAACTGAAAAACAAAAGCAAAAACCATCACCACCTAATGGAGCAAATGCTGGTTACATACACAAAGCTTTGTTTAACTTCAGAAGTGAGAGGGAATAGGCTTAAAGCAGACCTCTCTGGAGCAAAAACACTAGCGTAGAAAAATGTTAGATATCGCTTTGTGATTTAAGGAGTAAAACCTTACATCTCTACACGTTTATCACGAGTGATTCCAAAGGCTTTCGCGGCAGAAGCAGAAATGATTCTTCTCAGTTCTGAATGGCAGCCAGCCCAGGGTGCATGGCACAGCTATTTACCAGTGATTTACAACGCGAGGTTAAGAGGAGCAGTCAATGCAAATGAACTTGCTGGATGATTTCAGATGGCCAGCGTGCCATTAGCTTTCACTGGACCATGCCAACATCTCAGGCTTTTGTGAAAACAGACGTGACTTTTTACGTAAAAGCAAATTTTTAAAGCTCAAAGGAGTTGTCCAGGTAGAGCTGAGGGGGAGGAACTGAATGTTGCTCACGAGGCGCTCTGCAGATGAAATTTCATTAACAAAAGAAAGAAGGTTTAAAAAATAAATAAATAACCTGCCTGGGTGGAACCTGGCAGAAATACCTAGACAGGGGACTTTCCCTGTTACCCTGCACTAACTTGTCCCATTAATCCTTTTAATTTCATGTATTCATTTTTACACAGATTAGCTTGTTCACTACATGCCAGTACAAATCGTGTTTTGCTCCCTCTTCTCCCATCTTGCTCCTGTCTCTGACAGGACCTCGCTGCTGCTGCAGTAACTTATGAGGTCTGTCAGCTGGGCCACTGGGATGCAAATCTCTCTCTGTCCCCTTGGGGTGCCATCGATACTTTATTAAGAGTTTGCATCTCTCTTTATCCAAGGATATGATGGACTAACTGCATTTTCCTTCCTCTTTAGTGGTCTCAGAGGGCAATAAATAAATAGATAATCTCTAAAAATGTCCAGTAAATAATGGCTGAAGGAGATCCAACTCATAATTTATCAAGCTTTTCTTAAAACTAAAATTTGTTTTATAAAAAATGTACATTTCAATACCATTTCCCTGCTTTTTCCTGAAGCCATGTCACAAAATAAGCTAGCAATACGTAACTGAGACATATCTGCACTGAGTAGCCACAGCTCCAGGTGTCTAGAAGGCTGCTTCAAGCACACATGATGCTCTGAAAGATAAACTATATACCATATTTGAGCCAGAACTTCATTTGATAATGATAAGTCCCTTCTGCTATGGGGGATGCTTGGAGTTGCCACCCGAGGGCCAAGTTCTAGTAAGTATATGAAGATCCACCAGGGCTTCAAAGCCAGCTATTTAAATTTATCCCAAGTCATGCTTCCTGTTTGACACTGCTCAGTTAGTGCTTCATGTTAGGCATCTGGTACAGTATTTCAGTGTGAGTAAAGTGAAGCACATGCTTTACTGTTTTTCTCAAAATGGTAACATTCTCAGTACTAAAGAGATCAGTTTTGGTGTGTCAGGAGATGAGAAAACATCTTTTTCAGAGCCATGAGAACTGAATGAACCAGGACTGGTGTGTTTGAACACATGGATCTCACAGTGTTCAACAGAAGCACTTGTACCAACCTCTGGAAATCACACTACTCAGAACTTCCAGGTTTTTTTGTGATCAGGGCTCTTGTTCATTAACATCTCCACATCGAACACAGAGCAAGAGAGGAACACAACAGAGCAAGCAGAGGAGCTGCTCTTTTACTTCACGTTACAGAAGTAAAAATACTTTCTTCTGGAATTTGTTTTTCATGATTAAGCTGTAAGCAAGTGCTCTGCAGCCCTAGCACAGCGGTGCCCTCCGTGCTGCTGTTGGCAGAAGTCTCACCCACAGACCAGTCACTGGGCACCAGTGCGGAGCTGTGGTCCTCCCAGCTCACTCCTCCACTGTCTGCCTTCTTTACTCCTGCTGTATGCCTGCCAAGAGGCATCACTTCCCAGACTTGGCACCGAGCCTTGCCAGCCCCTACACTGACCCATTCCAGTCTGGCTGCCAATGCTCTCCATCCCCTGCTTTCCCTGAACACATCCTTCGGTAGATGCCCCACGAGACACTGCTATCTCTATGAACACATCCACTGTCTTGTTCCACATTTTTGTCAGTCTCCTCCAGCTTCACTCCTCCTCCGCTCTTCAAAACAGAAAGTCTTATAAGTAGGAAAAGGTTGTTTGGCAAGTTAAACTCGATTTTAAACAGAGGGCTACAAAAACAAACAAAACAAAACAAAACAAAAAAGGAATAGAAAGTAGAAGCATTTAGCACTGCATTTACATCACTCTCTTATTGCCTTGTGTTTGCAATTCAGCAAGCCTTACTCTGCACATCAGATTGCGCACAGGAAAGTTTGGAGATAAATGCTAAGCTTGAAAACTGGGGTTTCATGCTCTTAGAAGGTGGATTCCTTGCTATGTGCCCCCAGGGCTGAAGGCTGTCTCATTTCCTCAGATTACATCCTAAACACACCTTTCCTGCTCCATCTGCAACCCCCTAGTTTTGCACAGCTTGCTGTCAGCACCAAACTCTAAGCTACACACAATGCATTTCACAGCCCAATTAGGTGGGAGACCCATCTAATTCAGTGCCGCGTTTCACAAGGACAGTGGCCGTGGGCTTGTGTTCCACGCTTCAAGGCTTCAGTGCTCTGTCCCATCAGGAACTCCTCTCCCAGTTTTCCAGCTGTTAAGGACAGCAATCACCAGCAGGTCAGCTGTTCCGCCATGCTCCTACTTTGACTGGTATCGGACTGGCACTTCAGCCTCATTAACCTACCCCCCCATTTCTAGCTAGTGCCTGGACCATGAACATTTGCAGCACATCTTTTTTACTTGCTCCAGATCCTCTTTCTGGGATGGCTTTCTATACATAATCTCTTTTATTTACACGTAAGTGCACATCACACACATCATCTGAAGCCTTTTGATTAGCCTCTTCTTAATTACCTTTTCCACAGCACCCACTCACCAGCAAAGTAGGAAAAAAAAGGAAGATGCAAATATATAATATTGGGCTCAATTTCTGCCCTCTGTAATTCGTACCTCTAGACAGCTCTCCAGGCTGTATAACCTCCGGCGGGCAAAATGCTTTCTTCTCAGTCTCACTTCAGATACTCTTGATTCTAAAAAAAGAAATCTCACTTTTCTTTTAATTAACAGTAGTTTCCTCATCCACCTTTTGATTTGTGTAACAAGATGAAGATCTTCAGTTCTGGAAAGGTTTAACTCAACCTCCCCAGGATCCCCAAAAGCCACACTTCTTTGAAAAAAAATAATCTTGAGGACTTGAGATATTGAAAGACAGGTTTGACAACTGCTAGATGATAGAGCCACTTCTGCTTGAGTTGGGGAGAATTAGTTGACACATTAAGGTCTATTCCACCCCTATCCTTTTATGAGTCTATTATTATATATAATTAAAGATGAGCAGAAACCATATTTCTCCAGTGGCATTTCCCAGCTTTTAAGCATTTGCAGTCTTAAGAATGTTCTTTTAAGGTTTTTTTCTTTTTTGCACATATGGGTATGCTTCATGCGCTAAAGAGAAAATAAAGTCATTTGAATACTGTCCTACAAGCATTCCTGCTGTGATGGAAGCACTTTTCCTGGATGCTATTGGCCACTGCTTGGAAAAAAAAGGAGCCTCAGTAAGCCTGTTGATGCCCAGTAACCTCAGTCCAGCAGCCATACCCCATTGTAAGCACACTGTACTGCCTTTGGCAGGGAAGCAGTTAACAAAACATTTTTGTTCATGTGAAAATATAAAGCAGCTGCTTAGCTTTACACTTGGCAGAAGAAGGAAGCCCCCTCTGCACTCCTTGTCTTCTGCTGCTCTTGGATCATTGCAGAGTTAACCAGCTGTTGCATTCTGCATGCCAGTTACACCAGTTAGGAAAAGCAAGAACAGGGGTAGTTTTATGGCCATACAAAAGGAATGAGAATAATACACTGCTGAACCAGAAAGGACAATATTTATACAGTAAACATTTTCGGAAACATAATGATCCCTTTGTCATCAAAATTTTGGAGTGGTTAATAGTGCACACAAGAAGTGCACCAAATCCACATGCTCAATAGCAGCTAATATGTTCCCAAAGCATCTATTCACTGCAGATCTCGCCATCTGCAAAGCCCTTCCTGCAGAAGACCTCACAAAATAGGGCAGTCAAATGCATACACGCTTCTGAAAATATCATTGTGTGCATGAAATGCCTCATTTTTTATGTCTGTCAAATTACAACATGGATGATTTTTTTTCTCCAAATTTTAAAATGACAGATTAAACCAAACGTTAAGGATTTATGGTAAAAAAAGTCATCCTAGCTCTGTGCACACTTAGCGGGTACTGGGGAATGAATTACAATTTGGTCTTGATGTACAGTGGACACACTTGCTAATATGAAGAATTCACACACTTGGGATTTTCACTTAGAAAAAAAGTGACACTTCCTGTATACAGAAGCTTATGCTAAAATTTAGTCCATATAAACTGGCCTCCTCTATTTCATTATTATAAGCACGTTTCCAACAAGCAGAATTTAGGAGTTAAAAATTACAAACACCATAGCAAGCATCGCTGTTTGACCTGGTGAATTAGCTCAGCCTCCCAGTCTCCTGGAACAACACTGACACAAACTCATATCGGCAGACCAACAACACTTGTTTCTTTCCTTCTTCTTTGTGCCTTGGTACCCTTGGTACATCTTTCCACCTTCTGCTGTCTGTGATAAGCTGGCCCTAAACCCAAGTTCATTTCCCACCCCCTATGACACCAAGTGCAAAACTGACTCAGAGATCCACTCCCTCTCTTCACATTTCTGGACTTTCCTTGAAACTGAAGTTCTAGGAGTAGATTTCCTGTTTGATTTCTTGGATCTGCAACTCCTACCAACGTGTGCCAGTAGCACAAGTCCTCGGTGGCCACCTCATGAATTTCTAACATCGAGTTTTTTTAATGCAAAAGAAAAATCTTAGAACATAAAATCAGCCAAACATAAAAAGAACAGTAAATGCCATTTGAACAAATGATACTTGAAAGAAGAGGTAAAAGATTTTCACGCAAGACCTTGAAATTCCTGAAACATTTATCTCAATTATGTTTCTATTTTAAAAACTTACCTAAAAAAATCACATAGCAATTTTAGCTGTAAATAATATAATGATGATATTCAGTCAATAAAAAATTCTGAAAATAACTATTCCAGCATTTGACTGTTATTTCCTATCTAAAAAACACTGTTCATGTTCCAAATGATAAAATCACCTTCAAATAAGAAACAAAGCTTTCCGTATGGAAATGCTGAAAAGCCCCACTTGAGATTTCTTCCAGAAATCCAAATTTCTTCCAGAATTCCTCCAAATCGAAGAATTCATTAAGGCCAAAGGATCTGGCTAGATTTCACTGAGGATGCAATGTGTAATATCACAGAGCCCTTCACCAGCAGCAAAAATCTTCATTAGAGAAAAGTCTTTTCATTACGTCTAGATGAGTGAGCTCAGCAAACACAATGACGTCTGCTGCATGGCTGCCTACCCTGGTTATTATTTTTTTTAATCTCCTATAAATGCAGAGTATGGAAAACTCACTTGTCTTCCAAGCAGCTTTCCCAGCACCTTTCTTCCTCGTGCAGCCCAGGACATGTTGTGACCCAGGGAATAATGTTTCTGGAGGATACCTGCAGCACTGTGCCAGAGTACCTCCTGGGAGTGCCACATTCAGGCAGGATTAGATCACTGTGATGAGTGCTGGGTACAGAGCGATGCTCGCCTGCGAGCTATTATTTGCAGTATGTAGGCTAGTGGCTTTTTAGGTCAGGCGTCCCACCTCCAGTGGAGCAGTTTTATCACCGTGATGGAGCGAACTGTTATTGTTAGTTAGTGGCGTGTGGGATTCGTGCTAATGTGCAGAAACTGAGTTAGCAGCACAATGACAGCACCAGGCTGTTATTAATTGTTTGCTGGATGACTCTGGTATCCCAGCCTGTCTGCGACTGGAGAGATTTGGTTCTCCCACTGACAACAGCTCTGCCTTCGCCAGCAGCGCAGCCCCTGTGGTGAGGGCACATGGGGAAGGGCTGTCCCTCCCTGCGCGAGTTTTCAACATTACTTTTCAAAAAGCACTCTCACTTGCCACACAGCAAGCCCTGAAGTCTGGTTCTGTTTCCTGAGAACTGGGAAACAGGCTGACAATAGACTCCTTGCTTACACAGAGAGGATCTTGCTGAAAGCCTTGCTTTGCAGTTTTCCATGCACTGGGTAAGCACAGAATCATTCACTCCTATTTTACTCTGCTGGTTTTTCATATGTAAGAAATCTACACTTCCGCTGGAGCTGGGACTTGCACACGTTTCTTTTACCCAAGGCTGGTGGTTATTCCACAGTTTGTCCTACTTTGACATGAGAAATTTTTCCCTTTAACTCTGAAAAAGCTTTTTTTTTCTTTTTTTCCTTCCTCAAAGAACCAGCATTTTCCAACCAAAAGACTTTTAATGACAAAATTCCTGAACAGCTCTAATTATACCCTGGGGCTCAGTCCAAGGGAGAATATTGCTATCCTCTGTACAATAACAGCCCGGGTCCCACAACGCATCCCTGGTCCCCAGGGCTCTGCAGGGGCTGCACTCCGAGCTGGGTGCCTATGTGCTGCTCCTCTGACCACCCTGGGTAAATGGAACCCTGTGATCGAAGCAGGATGGAAAAATGATTTAAAAGCAACCATTTTTCACGTGCTGCACACAGCTAGAAAACAGAAGGACAATGGATGGGCTGTGCCCATCCCCAAAGGTGCTGCACTGAGCACCCCAAGCACTGAGAGAGGTCCAGCGTGGGCTGTCAATACCCGGTGCATCAGCCAGCTCTCCCACCAACTCCTAAAGCACACTGCTGAGCTTTGGAGCTAGCTTTCTAATGAGGATAATTATTATTATTACATACACACATATATAAAAGCCCCAAATCCCCGTGAGGTTTCTCCAGATTGTCCCAGAAAGAAAACATTTTCATTGTGTGGGCTGTGATTGGGAACACATGGACCCGCCACACCCCACTTCGTTCCCTGCTCTGCTACTAATTACAAGGGGAGCAGAGCCCAGCACAGAGGTTGTTGTTGTTGTTTTTTTTAATTCATTGGTTTTGGAGACTCAGCAATTGAATTACCTGAAGAGGCTGGAGCTTCTCTGGGGTACAATCAGTCTTGCAGCATCTGGGTTAGGCCAGGGCGGGGAGAGATGGGAAATATATACATGCTGGCAGCATTATGCAGCCACCCAACTGGGGAAAAAAGAATTTCTCTTAATTAATGGCATGATGTATGACACGTTAGCAACACAAACTCTTTAATAAACCCCAATGCCTTCTTTTACAATTCAGACAAGATGAAAGCACCCCGGGTTACCTGTAGGAACTGAGTATTCAGAAATGCTGGCAGAGCAGCTTGCGGTGAGGGCGCGTTAATAGCTGCGCACGGCGCTTTTGATTCTGGAGTCAGTTTTAGACAAAGCTGCCTTGAAGCACAGGAAGCAAGTTTCACTTTCAACTTTGCCCAAGGCTCTACCCAGAGATGAAGATATCGGTGAAGAGGAGTGAAATCTTAATTTAATTAACTGTAACTCCCAACGGGACGAGTTTGGGAGGTTTGCACAGAGGACGATTATCTGAACCAACTGAGCTGAACTCCCTAAGTTCCAGTTTAGGTTTTTTTTTGGCACATGGCTGAGGCACAAACTGGTTGCGAAGTTCAGATTCACTCAAATTTGCCCAAAGTATGTGGGTGCTCCAATCTGGCTCACGTCAAAAAAACATGTTTACAGTTACAATGAATTTGGCCTTCCCCCACACTTAAAGCTATTTATTTAAACCTCTCATTTTGGTTATGTCTTTTCCATCCTCTATTTCTTCCCCTGTTAGGTCAAAAAGTGAATAAATAGGTCAACTGCTCTGTAAAAATGGAATACAGAGGAGATGTGGCTAGGTCTTGGACTCCAAAGCTCTAAATTAAGCACATTAGCAAAGACTGCTACGAATTACTATTTATTCTTACGCACTTTGATGGTCTTCGTCCTCCTTGAAGACTAGTTTCTGGTTTAGACCAAGAAAGGAAAAGCAAAGGAAGTGCCCCAGCTCTTGGCAGCTGCATAAATCCCTCACTATGCTGAGATCCTGGAAGTGCTAAAACCTCAAAAACAGAGGAGATGGGGGGTAATAATGACAAAAAAATAAAAAAATAAAAATAAATAGAAAAGAAACTCAGCAGGAAAAAGAAAAGTATGAATAGACAAGCCCACATCTGAGAGGAGGAAAACATTCAGGATTGCATAGGTGACAGCAAATTTCGCAATACTTCCCAAACATGGCAACAAAAAGAGTTTAGGACTCTTCTGTAGTAAATACATGGCAGCTTGTGTCCTTATGCTTTAAAAAAGGAAGGAAGGCAGAGCTTTTCTTCCCTCTGACCCAAGATTGAGACCAGGCAGTAGCATGATGCTCTGACCACATCCTCAAGGTCTTTGCGGGGAGACACGTAAGGGAAAACTGCAGGGACTCAAAACAGCATAGGACTTTTTCTCCCTACTACACACCACAAGCACATCACCTTTCTTCCATCGCTCTCCATAAAGCTGAGAAAGAATAAAATAAATCTCTCTGTGTAAAAAATTGTATTCCCAAAAGAGCAAAGAAGAGGAGTGTCGCTCCAAACATTTCTTCATTTTGTATAAAACTTTTTTCTTCTGTTTGAGAACAGTTTACTGCGGCCAATAAAAGCCCAGCTAATTTTTAAATCAGCATGTAGCCAACTCAGCCACCCAGTAGCTCTGTCCTTGGGCAATATTATTGAAGCACACACAATCTATACTAAAGCGATCAGCTTCCCTCAGGCCTGCCAAGGGGATGCGTTAGGCGAGCCCAAAATATGACAGAAGGAAATTTATGTGCAACTTTTACACATAATATCTCATTATGACTCTCCCCAATCTTTCAATTTTAAAAATAAACGGCCTTTGTAATGATTTTACCAGGAGCATGTTGGAAGGTAGATTGAAAAAGGAAAGTGGCTTTGGCTACAGTTATTTCTTTTGCTCTTCTCCTCCTCTTGGGTTTTTCTTTAATTTTCCTGAAGATATTTCCACTCAATTTAGAAAGAAATGGAATTTCCCCCCCCCTACCACCATTCTCGCACTGTTTTGTCCATGTTTTCAAAGAACGGAATGGCTGACATAATGAAGCCTCTGTCAATAGCAAAATCATTTTGACTGGTTGGTAAATAATGAAAGTCTCCACTTAACGTGCAAGCCAGTTTACCCAGGACACACACACACTTGGTCCCTGTCCAGGTCAGCAAATTGCCATCCCCTGCACTGTGCACATCTCTGAGCATTGCCCTGCAGCAGTGAGAAACGAGAGCTCAGCTGGGAACTGAGTTGATGCTGCTTTGTCAGGAAGCACGAGGGACTTGGGAGAGTTGGTTACACAACGATGCCAGCTGCTGCTCACAGCATCGAGCCCAAAAAGGAATCGAAAAAAGATGGAATAAAAGAATATGTACAAATAAGGAAGGGACAAGCAAGCAAACCAACCAACCAACAACAAAAACCAATGAATAGTGATATCGATCTGCAAATAAACAATGGCCAGAGCAATTCTGTGCAACCCAGTTTGATGAGGAAAGGGCATTGTGGCACATTAGTCCTTCCCCACTGACATACCAATTGTCGCATATGCTTTTCTAATGTTTCCTTGTGGTTATCAGCAGGAATGACCTCATGTGCTATTCCTACTCCACAGACCACAGCTCGAGAAGCCACGAAAGGAACATATACCTGAAGTGAGAATCAGTTATAAGCATTTTTGGGAATGATCTCCTCTTAGGGGGTAAGAAAAACAAACGAAAGTGGGTTATTCTCAAAGTGGAAAGCAGAATTGCTGCCAAAGTACACTGACTGGTGGAAAGAGCTTTCCCGCTACGGGTTGACAAGCAAAAGACCACTATCAGACAATGAGAACTGGGGCAAATGTAAAAATATCCTAATCAGTACAAAAAAAAAAAAAAAAAAGCATTTTTCTGCTCCAGAGTACTGCAACTCACCATTGTACTGCACCATATTTTGTTTATATCTAAAGTCCCCAACAGTCATCTTGGCTGACAAAAGAGTTTATGGCTGTTCTCCTCCAGCTTGTCTCTTCCCCACTCTGATGTCCACACACTGGCAACCTGAGCACCCTATCGAGCTGTGGATGTCCCTGTTCATTGCAGGGGAGTTGGACTAAACGTCCTTTAAAGGTCCTTTCTGACTCAAAGGGACTCTTACACTGTTCAGTTTTCACGAGCTTGTGAAACCAGCAATATAAGCACCAAAAATCCTGAAGAACCTTTTGGAGGTTCCTATTTCCTCCATCAATCCCCACACCCCTCCAGTGAGTCCATCCATACCTGCCCTTATAGGGTCAGCAGGGCAATCTTTGGCTCACCCTCAGCTGTCTTCTCCCTAAGGACAGGGCTATGAATTAGTTCTGCAATTCTGGGCAGACCATAAGAAGTCTTGAAGCTGGATGCTGAAGTATGTAGGAAGAATGTATATATATTTAGTAAATGGCCATGAAAAAAATAACATCAGAAAACAGAGAACAGAATAAAAAAAGATACATTCTGGCAAGAAGATTGTGTATTTTTATTGTATTTATAATACAGTAATTCTATATTTGAAGGGATCATTTGATTTAGGTAGGACAAATTTCAGTGCATTCATTCTCTGAGAGAAACGCTGAGGTTAAAAGGCTGATGCTCAGGAGTTCATTCCATGCTACCCAGAACAAAACAACTGGAGGTGAAAACTGAACCAAGCTTTCCCCAGGGGGGATTTTTACAAAATAACAATTCTTATATTCATCCCAGCAAAGCTCTGAAGAAAATGGTATTTAACAGATGTAGTCTTCCAACGGAGGGAGGAAACACAGCATGCTGAATACCTGGAAGTATCTAAAGGAAAAGTCAGAGCAAATGCTGGCCAATTAGGATTGTTGCAGCTTCACCATGATCCCTGATTGAGAAGGGAATGAACCAGCATTGTTGCTGTCAGTAACATAAAAAAATACTTTAAAAAATTAAAAAAAAAATAAAAATGAAAGCACTGGATAAATTAAACTTAGGAAAAAGAGGCAGAAAATCATTAGCCTGGGAGGTTGCTGAGGGTTTCTATTTCTTGAGAGACATAATGCAGCCAAAAGAATCCTCCAGGCCGTAGCTTCCCCCACTGTAAAATAGGTACAAACCATCAGGTTAACGAGATTTCATTTATTCTTAGGCACTGCTTCAAATTCAGCATCTGCTGTGGACACACAATGAGTATGACAGAACTTCAGTTTGAGCTCATTTTGAGTATCTCAGGCTGTGCACAAAACACATGGCAGGAAAACACCTGAACGCTTAGCATCCAGGGTGGAACCTTGCAATTCCACTGATTGCAGTAAATACGTGTTTGTGTTATATTATAATTGCCCAGCTTTTAAATTAAACAGCACAACAATTAGCACGTGGATGTTCTCCATATGCTTTAAACATCCCTCACATCACTAAGTGCTTTTTATAGGAAATTCTTACACCTTTGTTTGAACGGATTTAAAGCAATCTGCCCCAAGTCTTTCCAAGCTTCTTACATCTTCAGGCACTACCTTTGTTCTTTCACTGATCCCTGGGGAAATTCAAGGCTTGGGATCATCCAAACTCACTTCTCCATCTGTAGAGAGAAAAGTTTTCCCTATTGAGTTCATAGTGTGGAATTTATCCCTGCAAAAGTTGGGCTACCTTTAAAATATTGTTCAGGTAAGCTATCAAAACACGAAGATCCATTCATTTCTAAAGTTTGACGAGGAAGCTCCAAATTTAAGAGCATTAAAAGGGCAAGAGGCTGGGGAAGAGGGCAGAGAGAGTAGAGCACACTGTCTGGCTTCCAGTACCTTTTTTTCCTCTTCTGTCAGAAGCCTTGGGTCCCAGACCAGTGTCACACTTCTATCCCATCAGGTAGAGCACAGCAGAGACCTTGTCCAGCCACTTGGTCACAGCATGCCGTTACCTAAGGCAGCCAAAAGTTCAGTGACTGCCTGTGGTTTCAAATCCCAGAACCCATAAAGCACAAATACAGGTTCTCTATGTGAGGCTGTGACCTCTCTGCTCACCAATAAAACATGCCCAAAGTCATAATAAACAAAGCATTACAATTCAGGGTGGCAAGGCATAAACCAGTCATACGTATTTTCTCCCTGGCCACAAGCAAATCTTTGCCTTTACCAAAAACTACCTCGGTGCACTAAGTTAGCAAAACAATTCTGATTACAACATAGGTTAAAAAAAATAAAGTCAAATAAACTTAACCTAAGGTTTCTCATGGGATGTTTTATGTTCTTGTTGTTGCAGAGCAGAATAAGGGCCAGAACAAACATGGAAGGGACACAAGTGTGATAATATAATGATACCTTTTATTAGCTCAAAGAAGAAAAAAAGAATAACAGAGCTTTGCATATATCAAAGGTCCTTTTTCTTCACTTTCAGGATGCAGAAAGGGAAAAACCACAGTTTGTGTATTCCTGACAATACTCATCTTGTTAGCAGCATGAACTCATGTTGCAAGCTTTTCATTTCTCTGGATAGCCAGCAAAGGCAGGGAGGGGGAAAAAAGGAGTTGCTTTGTAGGAACCGGAGGAACTGACATCTGGTTATACAACAATACAATTTTTCAGGTCATACTTAACAGCATGAATAATAAACTGAAAAGAGTTGCTGGCTACTTTTGGTGTAGCAGTGCAGTAACCTTGTTAGGCTGTTGTCCATGAGCTGCCTACGGAGCTGCAGCAGAGCACGCAGGGAAGGAGAGGGGACGGACTGACAGGAAATACTCATGCAGGATATGAAGATGCCGAGATCACAGCCAAACAAAGACTTGAGCTGCCATACTTGTTGGTCTTCAAAGTACAAGGTGAAGAAGTTGGAGAAACAAATAAAAACATACAAAACATACAAAGAAAACCCTCCACCCAAGCCCAGGAAAAGAAGCAGCACCCAGGAGATGAACCTGTGGATAAAAGAGATGTGCTGGCAGCCCACTGTCTGCTGGCTGTTACCAGGTGCAGCAGAGTTGATGCAGTGGATTAATGATTTCTTTTCCATCCTCTTACATCTTTTTCAGCCCCTGCCATCATTTATTACAGCATCCTTACTTTGCTACTCAGGCTGACAGAAGGGGAATAAACTTTACCCTGCAGGCGTTTTCAGAAGAAATTATCTTTTCCCCAGGAATGGGATCCTAGATGTGGTAATAGCTATCTCTCCCAACAGTTCATGACACTTGTAGCAGATACTTTTTCCCTGGGTATTTCATATATGCCCACCTACATGTAGACAGATCGCTTCTACTGCGAACATCTGTTTTTCAACTGTCAGATAGTATTTTAGAGTGTTAGGCTGAAAAATATATTAAAAGATCTATCACTTACATTGATTTCAAAGCATTAAATTTTGACATCTTTGGTGCAGACAGACTGAGAAGCTTAAAATGGATTTATCATATGAGAAATAAATTAAGTCCATTTCACCCTTTCAAATGGAATCTCAAGAACTTCCTCAAGAAACAATGGCATATTTTTTTCAGTTGACTAAGACAACAAGGGGGTCTAATAAGATTTAAAGTGATTGGAAAGGAGGAGAAATCTCTAAAGGAAATTTCAGGATAGAGGCAAAGCAAGATGGAGAGAGAGACCTTTCCTATCATTTAGCTCTCTTATTAATACCCTCGCACCTTCACTTAGTGCAAACCTTATGGCCAATCACTTGCTTCCCTCAGTATTTGGGTTATTTACATCTAGCAAAAATGCAGTAAGAGAAAACATGAGGAGCCTAATGCAAGACTGGGAGGCAGCCAGCACAATACTGCTGGGACAAGAGAGAAATTGTCAGCTGAGCAGCTTCTTCAAAAACTGGGAATGGGTGCTGCAAACATCTGAAAGGACGAAGAGGAAGGAAGATCAGCACAACACAGTGATTGCAGAGGCTCATAGAAAAGTCCCCACCTTATAGACAACTGGTTTGCTGCTGCAGCACTGGTTTTTGACCCCACACCTATGTTAAGCAATGCACATGAAATAAGATGATGCATTTCAGTAATTTTCTTTCCCCTCTCTCCCCCTTCTCCCCCCATGCAACTCTGAAACAGAGGCACAAAGGAAAAAGGACAGAAATAGGTATTTCTAGAAGGAGCAGTCAGTGTGCTCCTAGTACGCAAGGCATCACTGGAGGAAGGCAAAGCACCAGAACATCCCGCCCCAGCTGTGCACCACCGTGCTGAAATCCAGCACGAGGCCCCATCCCGCTGAGCTCCAGCACGCTGGGATGAACCTTGATGAATTATAAAAGCAGCTCCAGAGAATTTGGGAAAGCTCCACAGCATCACCTGGACCAGAGCGTAGGATGCATCTACATGGTTTCAAAGGAGGAAAATTTTGCTGATGCTAGGTGAGCCTTTGTTGATTCAGAGATGCTCAGACATGAGCAGGGCGAGTGCCCACAGACCAAGAGCCAGCTTTTACAATATGCCTTCTGGTCCAGGGCAGGGAGACAGAATTAGGCATGGGGTTGATCACCTCTATCATCCCAACAGCTTAGTGACAGCAGCCAGCAGAGGGGATAGAGCAGACCAGAGAGCTTTTGCTTTCTTCCTGATTGCTTTTCTGCATTTCTGTTGGTCTCTTTCCAACCACTGAGCAAGCTATTGTTGGTTGTGGTAACACACCAAATAAAAAATTGATCTTTTTAGGGTTATTTTAATGGATTGCACAGCTTTCATTAAAGATATACTCTGCCACTTAGGCAAGCATGAAAAACATGGCGTCTTGCAGAAGACTTAGCACTGGTACATTAATAGCCCAAGAATGCCAGGTTGCAAAGTACCTGCTTGAGAGATAGTCAGTGTGTGGGAAACATTATGGGGCACAGACCACAGACATTTTCTTTAACTTTTTTTTGTCACAGCCAGCTTCATAGGACAAATGTTTCTGAAGACAAGGATGTTGCTTAGATCAGACTGTCAGCAGCAGCTTTTGTAATTGCACTGGGCCTTTACCTAGGCCTAAATATAAACGTAGTTGCTTTTCACAGAAAACAGATTGGCAAATAAGGGGAAGCATTTCATTATCAGGTTTTGTCTTTTTTTCCCCCCTTTATCATAAAAGATACCAAACGTGTCAATCTAGTTTGCCTGCCCTCACACTGCTGCATTTGTGAAAGACGTACCCCATTTAGATGACAGCCAGGATTGGCCTTGATCCAGGAAACGCAAAAAAAAAAGGAAAATATATGAGTGATCTATACCACTATTTACTGTAGCAGCTCTGGGTCACTCCACAGGTCAAATATTTGCTTTATTGGATTATCAGCGAACACATGCATGCGTCATACACACACTGAACTGTTTCTTGTCTCTTTTGCTCTGGCTTATGGGCTAGGTGGCAAGAACACTCCACTTCTTTCCCATGGCAGAGCATGGACAGACAGCTTTGCCCCAGCACCTACGTAGCCTTAAGTTCCTCACTGTGCCCTGTCCAATGGGATCCCATTAACTGCAATGGCAGCTTCATTTCCCTCTCAGCAATGCACAGGGGTAACTGGACACCAGTCACCACCCCAGCTATGGAAATCAAAGACAAACCTCCCCTCTCTGGAAGGAGTAGATGCCCTAAATCTCTGTCACTAGCGCAGCTCTTTAAGAGCACAGTAATTCTCCACCAAATTGAATCTTCTCTGACAATTGGCAGCACATCAGAGACAATTCACAGGCATATTTTTTCCCCTTTCCTAACAGGAAATAGGGCTTGTGTTACATTTACAGTGACCTGGAGCTCTGAGAGCAGAGTCATATCTCACCTAAACAAACAGACAGTATTTCTTCCCCGATTAAGGCAGATGGGCTGAAAGAGAGAAGCACTGTGGCCAGCTGCCCGCAGCAGCCCTGCAGGTGTCAACAAAGTGCAAACCTGCAAACACCAACACAAACATCCCCAACACAGCCCAGATACGAACGGCACTTCAGAAGGCTTGGATCTTAGCTTTCATTATAACTAAATGATTATTTTATCATTTTCCACAGACTTCTGCGTGGTCCGGGGTTCCACCCCTCAAGCCATGATGGTAGGGCAAGGAATGCTCGACTTCCCTGTTTCTCCTAAACCCCTGCTTGGAGTTTGTGGAATTTTCCCAGGAGGTTCTCACTTGTCTCTGTGGGGACAGGGAGATCATCTTAGGTTCCATTTGTAAGATAGGTAAACTCAGAACTGTGAAATGACTCCAGGGGACAATAGTTTGCAACAAATGTCACAATTGTTCTCTATCAATCGGACATTGAACCTTCAGAAATTATAAATTACACGTTCTTGCTTGTAAGGCAAATAGCATTCAGATACCATTTTACTTGGATTTCCACCAAATATAGTTCCGTATCTCTTGCCCATAAGCAATGCCCCATTTAGTCTTTGAAAACTCAGAGGAACAATTCAACCCTGGTGAGGAAATCTACTGATTACAAAACTCCATACCATACACGCATCACACTAAATAAGCACATGAAAAGCAGAAGTGAGAAGTCCCGTTTCACTCCCATACACAAAACATTCAAGGCACCATAAAAACCTGCACCCTTCACAAAAAAAATCTGTATGTTTCATAAATATCTGCATGCTTCAGCTGCTTGCAGGCAATGTACTACTAAAAACCTGACTCAGCTTAGCTGCACCCACCTCCCTGACACACAGGAGCTTTGCATTAGATCCTTGGTTTCCCCCAGTGCACTAACTTTAGAACTGAAGGCAATAAGTCTCTCAACCTCACGGATTTTCAGTTTTGCCAGACACCGTGAAGAAGCAAAACTCTGAAGCTTCTCTCCTGCAGGTCTTTGCCCCGATGGTAATAAGGGAGTCAGGCAACAGCTGAAAGTAGAGAAAAAGTATATACTGGGCTTTTGAGAGTCAGCAAAAGCCTTGCTTTTTGGCAAAAATAAAATAAAATAAAAAAATAAACACCACCAAAACACAAACAAACCCACAGGATAGTGGAAGGAGAGGAGAAATCCAAAGTGGGATAAATGTCTTTAACAGAAGATAGTCTCTTAGGGAGAAGCAGAGCGACAGGCGAGGGAGCAATACTGCTGGAATGACTTGTTTTAAGCTGTTGTTTTGGCTTTGTCAACGCAACCACAAGTCTGATCACGTTAAGAACAGACCTCTCTCTCTGGCTATTTCCAGGAATCAGCCATCACCAGCTGACAGGAGAACAGCCTCAGCACTGTGGCAGGCCAGTCTCAGTAGGTCTGAGGTTCTTGGTTCATTATTTTTGCAAGGGAAACAGCTGTTGACCTTAGGATTTGCAGAGCAACTCATTGTCATGGCACTGAATGGAGGTATTTAGGATGATCATATCTGTTTACAGTAACAGTTACGAAACATCCCCTACGTGTTTCACTGTTAGGTGGAAAAGCAGTGTGCCAGTCAGACATCACTGCTGCTCATCCAGATGCTCCACAACCATCCCCTTCAATGCATCTCCTAGTCCAGCGCACAACTTTGGAAAATAGTCAAATTTCAACCCCCTAAAACTACATCAGGGCCCCCAAAAACTCCTGCTGAAGCTCAGAGTGAAACCCTATGCCAGCCTCAAACAAGTGAGAATTTTCTGTGACTGCGTCCTGTGGTTTCAGCTGGTTTTGCAATTAAGTTTGTGTCCTAGTTTCATTCTGAATTTCAGCTGATGCCATCTTCAGCTCAGACAAATCAGAGGCTTAAAGCGAAACTCAAGGCCATACCAACCTCTCCTCTGAGCTAACTGTTGCCCTATTCTAGTTTTTCTCCCTCTTTTATTCTCTTCCCCTTCACATTCAGACCAAACCCTCCTATAAGTCCCTGCAGTTTGCTTTTGGAGCTACCTCCTGAGGACACGGAGGCAGCTGCAAGCTTCTCCTTCCGCATGCACACTGAGCAGAAGCTTTGCTTTCAGCCCTCGTGTGTTTCTGAGAATAAAAAGGAACTGCATTCCCTGCCAATGAGCACCACAGAATGGTTGGGTTGGAAGGGACCTTACCACCCATCCAGTCTCAGCCCCTGCAGTGGGCTGGCTTCCCAACAGCTCAGGCTGCTCAGGGCCCGTCCAACCTGGCCTTGAGCACCACGAGGGATGGGGCACCCACAGCTCCAGGCAGCGGTGCCAGGGCCTCACTGCCCTCTGGAGAAAGTGTTTCCTCATATCTAACCTAAATCTCTCCTCTCTTACTTTAAAACCATTCCCCCTTGTTTAATCATGCTCTATCCATGCAAAAAGTCACTCTGTCACCTGTTTATAAGCTCCCTTCAGGCACTGGAAGGCTGCAGTGCGGTCTCCCCAGAACCTTCTCTTCTCCAGGCTGAAGAAGGCCAACTCACAGCCTGTCTTCATAGGAGAGACATGAGAAGCGGTAAAGATAAACAAGCATTCAAATAAAAGAGAGTGGTCAAGTGCATGCTGAAAGGCTTCAGAGCTTTCCAGGAGTCCAAAGCCACAAAGCTGAAATCTGGCCTAACGTTGACAAAGCAGGGGTCACGAGAGGAGGCCGCACGCTCGTGCCGAAGTTATGCAGATGCAGTTCTGTGCTTTTGTTTTCACAGTTAAATGTGTAGCCTCCATCTGTGTAAACAAGGAGTGGAGCAAGCTGACATTGCAGGGAAAATACAGTAGAGAGAAAGAGAGCCGGAGCAGGTCTTGGCTACAGAGCAAAGAAACTCGATGGGATTAGGGCTCCAACTCAGATGTGACCTCATCCTCCAAAACACACGAAGGAAAAGAACAAACACCCTGCAAAAGGAGGAGAGAGAGGAAAGACCCTGACAGGTACCGGCTAGGCCAGCAGCATGACCTGTGAGAACTCAATTGGATTTTAATGCAGTGGGCAGCGTGCCCAGGGCTCCAGTAATGCTCTGTGTTGTGTACAGTGTTTCAGAGCTCTTACTGCAGGGTCTGGAGCCATCACAGCTGGAGGAAAAGCTCTGCAGGAACCCCACACTGCGCAGCCAGTAAATAAATAAACCTCAGTGCCTTCGCATATTTGTAGGGGTTTTGTTATTAATGGTTAGGTGCATTAAAAGACTAACAAAAGCCGCTAAGGTCCTCAGTTATATTTCTTTCATGCAATCAGTACTCATTATATATTAGCATTTCAGGGTTGGACAAGACAACCTTAAACCTACAGCATTCTGTGACAACCTCTCCAGAAATACACCAGTTTCTCATCTCTCCCATCCTGCCTTGTTTTCTCCTAGTCAATATTCTCTATCACTTCCTTCCTTCTCCTATGCGTTTCACAGTGGCTTTCTCCAGGGCAGTTTCACACGTATCTTATCTGCTAGATAAAACACTAACCGTGTTAATTTGACATTGTAACCTGACAGAAAGCACTGCAATGACAGCAGAGCAGCATGAGTCCTCAGCTGTAGCAAGTAAAGGTTTGCTCAAATACAACAGCCATGGGCACAAAAACAAAGGAAACAAGCTGCTTACCTTCAGAAGGCTTGGGGTATAAAGGGAGCAATATACCCTTGCCTTCACTATCAACCCTTAAATCATGTCTTCTAACCCTTAAATGGATCCTGGCTCCACCCCCTCCAGTCGCTCCAGTGCACTGTGTGCAGCTGAGCTCCCCTGGGCTGGCCCTGCCTTCCCACCCCCCAGGTGCTCACTGCTCCAAGCTGCGACTCGGCATTTCTGCTACAGACACAGCCACGTAAAGTACAGCGTGCCTCAATAAGAACTTTTCCTTGAACTTCTGATAACCATAACAGCTTGCCCAGCTAATGTGATTCTTAAAGAAGTGATTAAAAAAGGAAATCAGATGATCAAATCCTGGGAAATCCAAGAGCATGTCGGAATCTGCTTAGACTGCAGGGTAAGAGTGCTGCACCACAGATCTGGAGTGCCTCTTTCCTAGCTGCAAGCATGGGGTCATGTGTGGCTTTCACTTTTTTAAAGCTATTAGCTATACAGATGCAAAAAGATTTCCCCTTAGCTGTATAGACATACACCACTCTAATCAGATCAAAACCAGACAGTGTGGGTAGTCTGGAAGGCCAGCTACATTCTAGGCTGCCTTAAGAGAGGAGCAGCCAGCAGGGAGAGGGAGGTGATTGTCCACCTCTACTCAGCTCTTGTGAGGCCCCATCTGGAGTTCTGTGTGTCCAGGCCTGGGGCCCCCAGTACAGGGAGGACGTGGAGCTCTTGGAGCAGGTCAAGAAGGGCCACCAAGATGATCAGAGAGCTAGGGCACCTCTCCTATGAGAAAAGGTTGAGAGAACTGGGCTTGTTTAGCTTGGAGAAGGCTCCAGGGAGACCTCACTGTGGCTTTCTGATATTTGAAATGAATGTATAAACAGGAGGGAGAATGACTGTTTACAAGGGTGGATACTGATAGGACAAGGGAAAATGGTTTTAAACTGAGACAGGGGAAATTTAGATTAGATATTAGTTCTTCACACACAGCATGGTGACACACTGGAGCAGGTTGCCCAAGGAGGCTGTGGATGCCCCATCCATGAAGGCATTCAAGGCCAGGTTGGATGTGGCTCTGGGCAGCCTGGTCTAGTGGTTGGTGACCCTGCACACAGCAGGGGGGTTGAAAATGGGTGAGCATTGTGGGCCTTTTCAACCCAAGCCATTCTATGATTTGATTCTATGAACAATGAGTAACAGCAGTGATTTGTGTGACCAATCTGGCACAGGCAATATACAAGGTGTAATATCCTAATGTTGTCATCTCTGTTGTCATATTATTAACAACAATGAAGAATTCAATAGGTTCCTCTCTCATATCCTATCTGTACAGTATATTTGTGTAAAGAAAGCACATAAAAGTAATTGAAAAAATATGCTCATAGATTGTATACTACGAGGGTTTAAGCTACCTATGGGTCTATAATCTTTTATCTTTATTTCTGTGTCCACAAAACCCAAAAACGCCAAAGCAGCAGTTTCAGTGAAAAATCAAAAGTCACTTTGGAAAACTTGGAAGTCAAAATGAGATAGTGCTTCACACTTCACAAATATGAGTTGTTTGTGTTGCCAGCATACGTCTGCAAAGAACCAGCCATGTGCTCCGTTCTTTTTATACCTCTGAGCTGTGTAAACTCCTCAAAACTGGAGGGCACATGTCACTTACACTGACATGCAAATCATTACTGCTTTGTCTGCCAGTAAATCTGTGTAAACCAGTGCTGAGTACAGGTTCATTCTATTGACATTTTCACCAACGAGTAAATTGGAAGGTTACACTGTTGACATACCAGATGTTATGCAAACTGCTTTTCAAACCAAGGTTTCCATTTATCCCTACAAATACATAAATTAGACACAAATGGTGTATGAATTTATTTTATTCAAATATGGTAAATCATCCATTTATATACATGCAACAGAAACTAATATGTGTAAACTCTACACCTCACAGAGTGTCAAAACTTCCTTTTTCACCCAGTACTTTTCATTTTCCTGAAAACAGTGTCATCTGTGTAACTGTTTTCCCTCAAGACCAACTGTTCTTCATAGTAAGAACATTGCATGGAAGCCTGGGTGCCTGAATTAACACATGGCATTATCAATGGGAGCTGAGCACCCAAGTGGGAGTGAGACTACCAAGTATCTTGAAAAAAATGAAGTTATGTATATACAAGACTAGTTCAGTATGCACCAACTTTAGGCACAAACACCCAAGTTTTTAATGTGGATTGTTCCAGTTTTGATTTAGCCTTGGGGTACTTTGACCCTTTGACTCATCTCTAATAACAGAAATAAACAAAACACTACTCGTCCAATGAGACTGTTATTTTGAACTGGTTCTCTTTTCTCTTAGTGAGACTTTTTGGAATGACAGCGATGCCTTCTGCCAGTTGTCTCATCTCCTAATCAAAGTAATGTCATAACACATCAGCTTTTCTGCAGTACTTTATATGCATTCAATATGCAGATGCAGAATGTTTTCAGTACATACTAGAAAACTCCTCCAAGCTGGAAGAAGCCTTGATCAATTCAGAGCCTTCGCAACCAGCTGAGACAGAGGACTGTGTCTTTCCCACTTTATAATTCTTCACTGAGTGCTCATACTGAAATTGTTTCATAACCACATGAATTTGGAGTTTTCATTTCACCCTTGGAAGAAATGTAGTGTCTGGCACAGTGACAAGTATAACAGTGTGTAAAAGTACAATTAACTTGTGCTCCCACCCCATTTTTTTACATTTCTGAGGAAGCTCTGAGATTTCAGAGTGATTGTTTTCACTTCAGAGCCAGCAGCACACGGTCCCTTCACTTCATCAGCTGGGCATGGGCGTCAGCTCCTGTCCCACAGCTGTGCCCCGGCAGTGCGCTTCCTAACCAAGAGAGGAAGCAAGAAAAAAGTCAAAATGGAGTTACGTGTGGAACAAACACTATTAGGCATAATAAAAACACCATAGCCCCAGGTTGGAACTGTGAAAGCAAGGTACCTGAGTGATAGGGAGAGCATGGCTGCACCTCACAGCTCATTTCAGATGTCTGTCACTCCTGGAGCCCAGCTCGGTCTGCTGGGTCAAGTAGAACGAGATGAAAAGTGTGCTCCGATATTTTTTCCACTGGGAAACAGCAAATTTGAAACTCTTCACAGAAATGTGTTAGACTGGTGCTTTATCCGGTTGCTAAACAATAAAGAAAAAAAAACTACATCAGAAAAAAGAAATCTCAAAGCTGAAGAAACATTTTCAGGTTTGGGGCAAATTATTTTTTTCTTTGTATAACCAAATTTTCACTTCAAAATCTGAGTTTGTTTATACATAAACACTAAGGATCCCAAAAAACAAAGATCAAACACAAATTTTTGATAGGATTGGGTTAGAATATCTCAGAATTTCAGCATCTGGTTTGCCAACTATTTTGAGATCCTGAATTCTCAATTCAGAAATGGGTGAAAAGAAAATGGTTTCAAACACATCAAACTGATATCTCAGTAGTGAAAATTTCTATGAACTTTTGGATCTTTTTGACTTTCTGAAGGTGACTGTTTAAGTAGCATTAAATGTAAGTGCTCTCAAAACACTGCCCTTCTGTCTGGCTGATTTGTTGTATGGGGGGCAGGCTAGTGGGTGAAATTGATAGTTTCAGAATGAAGGAGCCATTTTAGTAGTCTAAGGATGTCAGATGAGCAAGGCAGAGGTTATCTGTGCTGAACCTGGATGCTCCATCCAACCACTGCTATGAACGTGGCTCCACTGTGGCTCTGGTTTACTGCCACTTGTATCCAAGTGACAGCACGTGGAACATCGCACCTGGCTCCTGATGACAGCAGGCCCTCCCAGCTCTGTGTCCTCTTCCAATATATCTAAGCAATGCTCTGTTCTCCCTTTCTTCACCCTTTTACTTGGCAGCTTCAGGCAGATATCTCACCAACTGGTGCTAGTGCAGGCGAGAGGTGCTTTGAGGCCCTAATAGTCTTGAGGCAAAACACAACCCTGTCTTAAATTCTCCTGAAGTTTGTTTTAGATACCACTGACTTCTAGGGGAAAATAATTTAAACTGATATCAAGCAGACTGTAACTTCAGAATCGCCTTCACTCAGATCATGGATGGCACAAGGCACCAGGCAGGTTTCAGATTTCCAGCAGCGGTCAATAGCACTATGTATGTTTTTCCTTTACCACCAACACCATAAAGACATTCTACCAGACACTATCACTTGGTTTGAAGAGTCTGGCTGTTAAAAGAGGAACAGCCAGCTGCAGGAACGGATAAAATTGCATTGAAAAGCAGAACAAAACAATGCCATGCCAAGGCTTTGATAACTCTTTTTCACAAGCCCACAGCCAGCTCTGTGCAGGGCTTAAAGACCATTTAAATAAATAAATAGATATGTAAAAGTATTCTGCCACTCCTAACAGTTGCAGCAGTCATGGATTTAAAGCACCGCACACTTGATACCCACAGGAAATGGAAGGGGATGGGGTGGGTTTTGTGTCATGAGGTTTTGTTCTGTAGATTCTGATTACTATTTTTTTTTTTTAATCAATTGTTCATTTTTAATGGAGTTATACCAAAACACCCTCAAGATCTGCAGTGGTTTGCACCTGTGGTTAGCAGGCCAAATAGTAGCATGTTTTGTTTTCCATGTAGCATTAGAGATGAGAGGGCAAGAGCATGGGTTGGTTTTACAAGACTTGGAGGGGCACTTAGGGCCCATACAGCCCCTGTTTGGCTGCCTAAAGCCTCCTCTGGTCATGAAGTAATGTGGAAGGCTTGTAATAACTGCTGGTGACCAATACATATGTATTTTTTCATTAACCACTTTAAAGTTACTTCAAATTCTATGAGGTTTTTACTTAAAATTTAAAGAAATATTAAACTAAGACAAATAATTACATGCAAAAAAAAAGGAGGTAAAACTTCTCATGCAACCGAAGAAGCAAGGCAGACAGCTTTTCAGTTCACACGCTTCCTAAAGACAACTTGTTTTGGATACACTCAAACAACCTTTACAAATATTTTTGCTGAATGTTTTTAGAATTGTCAGAAAACAAAAATAGTCCATTATTCACTTAGCTTTGCTAGTAAGTTCCATGATTACAAAGGACACAACTCACGTGTCCTGCAACAGCTGTATTCCATCTAATTCACCTAGTTCAGCTTTGGTTTCCTATTGGTTTGGCAACCCTGAAGGTCCAGAATATGTTGTGGATAACATTAGGCATGAGAACACAGGTAGAGTTTAGGCTGCCTGAAAACAGCCTTGAATTCACAGAAATTTTCCATCTGCTGCTGCTCTTACAGGAATGGTGCCACTCTATTCTTCCTCTTCCTTCCCTTTCACCGAGGACTGAGTTCAAACAGCTGGTGGGGTCTGCAAATGACACTGAAATGCATACATGCATCACAGTGGTGCTAAGGAACAAAGCAGGACTGATATCCTAATATGAAGGGAAAGAGAAGTGCACCAAGGAGAAAAACTTGGGAGTGATGAGTCAACTAACTCCTCAGAAAGACAGCAATGAGATGAGATGCTCTGGTGTCAAGAGGAGATATGATTCATAGCAAAATTCATATGAAATATGAACCCAGAACCCAGTGTTCTCTGCCATCTCGGGGAATGACTGAGTGCTCATGAGGGTTTCACCAGGAGGAAACTCAGCTCGATGTATGTGGTCACCTCTTTCCTGGAATGCATGGCTGTCATTCATCAGGAAACAGAAGAGGAACTAAATGTGACTATACAAAATCTGTGCTTTTTCATAAACCTTTTCTGCAGTTGTGTATTTAAATCCAAACTCAGCTGTGGAGCTTGCTTTGTGACTTACGTTCAGTATCTGTGACCATCACTGTTTGGTCCCAAACTGCTCCTTTGCAATAATGAGTGCTGCAACACTGAAGGCTAAATCATGCTCTGCCCACGGAGCCCAGTACCTAAATGCAGGGCAAGAGAGAGAAACAAACAAACAAACAAAGAAATGAGAGATCTGAGAGACAATCATGGGAAGCAGTAATCTCAGAACATCATGTTCCCCAGCACTGACAACCCTTTCTATAAGCATCATGGCAAAGGAAAACTTTCATTCTCTTACACAAAACATATTTTGAATGTTGTGTTATAAATTTGTTTTGATCATTCCTGTGATCTCGGAGTTGAGAACAAACATAGGTTATCTTAACATACAAATAACTCATAGGATATTTGTCTTCTGGCTTGGTCTCCCAAGCAGTTTTATAATACACACATGCACACACACATTTAATTGTATGCTTTAAATGCACTGGTATTCGTGTTGTGCCTGATCCTCATTATGAAAAAACATCTTCTGGGTAAAATAGATGTTTTTGTAAGACACATTCTGATTATGGACATGATCTTGTAACTGTTTCTAGCTTATGAGGTTACAAGTCTGTGCTATATTGGCATTAGGAAGAAAGATCTTTCATATATGAAAATAAAGCGAATAAAAGAAGTTGACAAAGAAACATCAGATGATCTCTCAGATCATCCAGCTCTCAGCTGTACTCGGTGGAAATAATCCAAATAATGTCAGTAGAGGCAAGTACTAAATACAGACTGATGGTCTGGAGGTACTGGCATATTTGATTTACACTGCAGAACTGTAACTTTTGAAGTTCTTTGAGACATTTGGATGCAAAGTCCAGTTGAAGTGCAGGCTTTGTGTCTCTGTCTGTCACTGCAAGACAGTGTGACTCAGTCTGTGTTCCCATACACAGAAAGGACAGATAGACTGGCCACAGAGGAAGGGGAGAGTTTAATCCATTCACCGCTGTTCTCTTCCAAGCAAGGAGTGGAATTACGGGGGAGGAAACAAGGCCAACCTCAGCTCAGCTCGCTGGCAAGAGCAGCTTAGGCTGTGTGGGGTAGGAGAAGGGAAGGCAAAGAGGCCTCCTGAGGTTTAATGGCCAGCAGCAAAACAGTGGCCTCCCTCAAACTGGAGGGAGTAGGGAGGAGTGTGATTCCAAGAGGACCAAATTTCCTGCTCAATTTAGCCAAAGGGTGATGCAGTCTGCATGCTGCCTACTGCCCTGGGAGATGCCTGTGATCCTAAGTGCATGCAGAGAGATACAAAGGTACCTGGTATTTTAAAACAAAGGTCTGTAGGCAGGTAGGTATAGATCTGAAACTTCCATGTGGCACCTTGGCATGCATGGAAGCTGTTTTTAAGAAGCCCTAGGCAGTGGCTGCCAGGAGCAGATTCTTAAGCTCCATTCCCATTATGGGAGATCTTTGTCTACCCTCCAAAACCTGTAGCTCAATGCACAGAGCCATTTGCTATGAGGTCACTTGTTCAAAATGTCGTGAATAAAGTGTTTACTACTTAAGAACAAGAATTTGGTGGCTGACATCAGCTGCCTGCTGCACTGATTCAGACCCCACTGGGGCACTTTAAAAACCTTCGTGAAAAACCTCCCTGCCCTACAAAACTTAGCAGCACAGCAGCCCACGTGCAGTGCCAGCAGTGCTGTACCACCAGCGTTGCCCAAAGCAGGCTAGGAAAGGATTGTCTGACCACTGCTTCCCTGAGGACCTCCAGGGAAATGAGATGTATCTCATGAGCTTCTCAATCAGCAAAAACTGGAACAAAAACAAATAAAACAGTTGGTGGTCTCAACAGTGTTTCTTGAGGGCAGTCACCCGTGTTACAAAAGCTTTCCTTGTGATGGGCACTAATTGTTCCCCCTTGTTAATGCTCTTAGCAAAGAAGTCAGCAATGAAATTGCAATGGAGAGTAAAGGTCAGGCAGACAGAAGTATTTGGATTCATTGCCTCATTTAAAAGGAGCCTGAATTTCCACTGTGACCAATGAGAATGTTGGTCCTGTGTAGCAAACAGGACCTGATACACGTGGCCCACATTTAATCGCTGCAGTGATTGTCAAAATGTTGTTGCTGTTTGAAATTTGTCTGCAAAGGACAGGAAAACAAGCATCTCCAGAAGTTTGCTCAGAGCTTTTTTGGAACACTCAACTCCTCCGGAGGGATTCATCTCAGTCATCAGTCGGAGATAAAGATCTGGAAGTCTGCCTTCCAACTCTAAAACCTCCAAAAATTGGCCCAAATGGGTAGCCATGAATCTTGGCCTATGTGTATCCACGTCACCTTGTGTACCAGCTCTAATGGCAGGACCTCTCTCAACTGATGGCAGGACCTCTCAGCTCATGTTAGTCACCTCAATGTCAGTCTCTAGTCCAAGCTGCTTACTGTGGGGAGGCATTTCTCCACTGATCAAGATGGATGCTTCACTCAGATCTGAAACTTCAGGCTTTAGCCACACAGTTGTCAGGTCAGAGTTAGAGAGCACTACGGGTCCTTTGTTGTATGGCTGCAACAGGACCGCCAGCTTTGCTTCTCTCCCCTTACACTGTGTGTTTCCAAGCCAAGTAATCCTAGTGTGTCAAATCACTGCTAGTATTTATTCCTGGTCCTTTTATACTGCTTTTTCATAGGGGTTCAACTGTAGTTTTCCCGTTAATTAGACCCATCTATACCAGAGCTTGTATTAGACCGAACCAAACAACAAGCCAAAATTTAATTTGTAAAACAAACATCAGTGTTATCAATAGGCAGCAGGCTGAAAGAGGCACAACCCTGTCTGCTCTGAAATCAGAGAGAAATATCTAAAGCAATGTGAAAAAGGCACCAAAATGGCACATTTTGAAAGAAACAAGATGGAAAAGATAGGCAGTCATTCTCAAACACAAGCAGTAGTTCTCTAATCACAAAGCAGGTCGCTAGTGGAATGCTTCCCATGAGCAATACAGCTGTGGTTATGCAAACCTTATAGGTACAGTTCCTATTACAAGCTAACATCAATATTTTCATTGCTAGCAAGTTCAGTGCAAATATGTGTGTCGGTAAAACTTAGAACATTTTAATCACATTTTAAATCTTATTTTCATTAATTAGCACATAGCTTCAGTTTTAAAAATCAGGATTTTTAAAAAGACTAAGCAATTGTAGAAGATATAGTTGCTCTGTTTAAATGTGCATTCTGATGCCCATATCTATCAGAATAGATTGTAGGTATTAAGATATCTTAAACGTCTCCTTGGAGACAATCTCAAAATCTTACATTTAAAGAGTTCCAGGTAAATTCAAACCTTGCTCCCAGGTGGGGATCCAGCAAAAAGTTCTCATTGTATGAGGATGCTGTGAGGTTTGATGTCCTAGTTAGC
Organism: Perdix hodgsoniae; assembly: GCA_035772895.1. Classification (NCBI taxonomy): domain Eukaryota; kingdom Metazoa; phylum Chordata; class Aves; order Galliformes; family Phasianidae; genus Perdix; species Perdix hodgsoniae. Next base: position 3,525,697 of record JAPSGF010000017.1, read on the forward strand.
AGAAGGTGATTTTTGGTGGACAATGGATCGACTTTCCAGGTCGTGCTGCAGCTCATCGCATCAGAGGTGCAATCCCAGGTCTTATGCCTCTGTTTCCTGAAGTGGTTATGTAATCAGAAAATCTTCAGGTATGCAAGAGCTACCGATAGGATGCGTCATATCAGAGGACATCTCTGGAGGCTACAAAGAAACAGAAAATCAAATGAAACATAAATAGTTTAATTATACGTAACAAAATTTGTAATATGTTTCCTAAGAAAATATGTGATTTTAGTGGCAATTTTCCTATGTGATATTTCAGTGCTCAGGAATGTCAGAAGTTAAAAAGTCACCATTTCAAAATAAACAGTGGTATTTCAATGGAAAATGTTGGCTTCTATTCACTTGAACATCACTGATTCTCGGGACTGTTTCATCCTACAATAGCTTTCAGTACATTAGTCAGTTCTAGCTACCGCTCTCAAAAGGAGGGTAAAGGGGAAGGGGAAAATTCTTAGCAGAGCAAGCAGGGTTTAGGATGACAGGAGCTTTTCAGTGCAGAGTAGGAAGGTGAGTTTCTGTAGGATCCACTCTACCCAACCCGTCTTTCTTTTAACTTTAGCTTGGAGCAAGCATCAGATCCCAATGTAAACTTTCCCATCTGTGTTATTCTATTAACTGAAAGGGAAAGGGATTAGCATGTGTACTTGTCACATCTTTTGACCTGCTGCATACTGAGACCGAAGGTAATGTTAAAGCAAACAGCATTCTTCTTCCCCTGCCAGGATAAGCAGGGCATGGGGCAGCATTCTCCTCAAAGAATAGAAAGCCAAACCACGTAACACAAAGTATGTGCCCTGTACAAAAATAAATCTTGGAAGCTGCAGACTTCCAAAGGGTATACCTTAAACAGGGCAGGAAAAAGAGGGAAAACATCTGAGAGGAAAGTTCTCCTTGCTGCCAAGCACCAGATGGAGGAGGGCCTTCCCACAGAAATAGCTGCAGAAACCACTGCCAGGCAAGGAGGTCCCGCTCATCCTGCTGCTAAGAGCATAGTGGATGAGAATATACTACTCTTATAAAAGCACTTGCTCCAGAGAAGGGAGCTGGGATGTGGCACTGTGCTTTATACTGTGACGGAGTCCAGCCTGTATCCCTGAAAGGAGTATACAGTTTGGAAGGTTAACATGGCTTGGGTTTCATTCTTCCTTTTCTTATAGAATCCATTTTCTTCCTTAATGTAAGTTTAAAGGGCACATGTGCACACACAGGCATGCATAATGGCAACAGGACATTTGTGATGCAATTAGATATTGTTCTTCTGAGTCCCAAATTAATTTCATGGACACTCAGACTCTGTTCATTGACAGTCTGCAACGGAAAAGTCACAGGATGGAAGTTCAATTAATCAGAGATGCCATCAGACCTCCATTCTCAAGGCAGTCGCACTCATATCTTCAGATGATAAATCAGACATGTGCTTACCCAGTGAGCACTGCACACTTCCAGTTGATAGGAGCAATCTACTCCTAACTCTAAAGTTTGAACAGTAACCTATACTTAACACTAAAAGACTAAGTAACCTATGCCTAACTCTAAAATATGAACAGTAACTTATGCCTAACACTAAAATACTAAAAGTAACCTATGCCTAACTCTAAAATAAGAACAATAACTTATGCCTAACTCTAATAAAGAACAATAATCTACTCCTAACACTAAAACTAAACATTAAAATCAACAACAAAAACAACTGAAATATAACTCCTGCAGCATTTAAATGGGAAGGGGAGCTTGCAGAACTTGTCTGCAGAGGAGGAGTAGATGTTAACTAATGCCACCCAGCTAATGCTGGGGGCGGGGGCCATGGAGGGGGTAAGGAGCCGAGCGCCTGGACCAGCGACGGCGGAGCAGTGATGACACAAATACAAAGCCTGGCACGGTGGTGTGGTGCCAGGCCAGCTGTGCCGCAGGTGGATCCACCTCCATGGGTTCATCGGGAGGTGGATCCACCTCCATAGGCTCATCTGGAGGTGGATCCACCTC
>JAPSGF010000017.1:3527731-3592552 GCA_035772895.1 Perdix hodgsoniae
GGAGGTGGATCCACCTCCATAGGCTCATCTGGAGGTGGATCCACCTCCATAGGCTCCACGGTGGTGGTCACAGCGCTGGTCCAGGTGCGATGGAAAAAGACTCTCTTCCCCCTCCTCCACTTGATGTTAAAGGTGGCCCACCTCCTCCTCTTCGCTACTGGGAACCCAAGCTCCCTCTTCCCATTTAAAATAGGGCAATCTACTGCCCTCGCTCTCTTCGCTCCTGACATAGTTGGTGACTGCCAGAGCTCTCAGAGGCGAATGCGTTGGCCAGGGCAACGGTGACCAAGGAGACAGCTGTGACCTGGCCAAGGTTCTAAAATGGCAGCCGCACTGCTGGCACTGGTGTTCCACATAGGATGAGGGGGCTGGAGGACAGGGCACGGGACGGCAGCTAGAAGGCACTCCCTGTGCCCAGCGGGCAGCCCTTCTCTCCGGCAAGCAAGAGGGCACAGAGGAGCCGGCCCCGAGACAAGGGCCCTCAGTCTCCTTCGCCCTCTCCGTTCTTCCACAAGGGAATCTTTTGCGGCTGGGACACGCAGCACACAGCACCATGTTCACAGCTCTCCTGAGCTCAGCGCCAACAACGGCAGGCTCCAAAGTGGACCTGACTACGCCTGCCTCCTGGCAGACAGGAGCTCCAGTTTCCATGTTAACATCCAGTGCCCCTTCTTCATCCAGTGCCTCAGCATCTCATGGCTGGGGATTCAGCCATTACCTACAATAAATATGTCCAGCTGAATTTTGAACAAAACTTCCAGAGTCTCAGAGGAAATATGTTACAGGGAACAACCTTCTTCAACAAGAGGGTTTGTTACTCGTCTCGTTTATAAAGCCTTGCATTCAAAAATCCCCAAATAACACATCCAGTATTTGCTATCATCTCAGCCAGCCTTGGTGGCAAAGACATGGTAGGAAAGTACTGCAGGACACAATTTTCAGAGAACACCCAGGTGCTTGGTAAGATGTCAGTCACTGCAGGCCCATGGAGTACGAGTTTCCTTTACCTACTGCACATGCTCAGCTACAGCAAATGAGCATCACATCTTGACTTTAAAGAAATCCCAAAATGACATTTCCCAAGGCACGTGCATTGTACACTTACTGACCAACAGAGTATTTCCAAATATAGAGTCCTGACAATATCCATGTAGATGTCCCTAGCTTTAGCTTCCTTTGAGCGTGGCTGTTGGGAGATCTTATTACTCTAAGCCAGGTATGAAGATGCCAGAGTCCTAGGTCTGAGAGCTGCACAGTCTGTCCTTTTAGATCAAGCAATTAATACATGCTTTTCTATAGGTTTGTGTAAGTACTCAAACACACAAAAACAGAGATGTACGCATGCACAAATACTGCACACACTGCCAGAAAATGGAGTGAAAAAAAAAAAAAACAACTACACTACTAAGGGTAGTGCTTTACATCAGAAATTTGCAGTCTCCTGAACTGGACAGGCAGTATCAGCTTTCCCCAGGATTATACAGATTGTGTACCAAGTCAGTGGCTTTAAAAGACTACCGGTGTGCTCAGCAGAACTCACCAGTACTCCTTGGCAGCCTTCCACTCTAGCTCTGCTGGCCAAATAATCTGCCTAATGCATTTTAAGCCTTAATTAGATTTTTCTGACTCTTATTTTTTCTGCTTGAAGAGCATATTAGTTCAAGGACCAAGTATTTATAGCCTGCTTGGTGGTGTTCTGACACCAAATGCCAGTATTTCCACTGCATGGCACTGCCAAGGCCTAAGGACTCCCACATCTACAGGCACAAACACCATATCCCCAATGCTCTGAAACGCCAAAAGAGAGAAACTTGATGATTTGCCCTTATTTTAGCAGTAGCAAAGTGAAAGGAAAACACCGTGTGGAACATTTTAATACCTGAAACATTTCTATTTACTTAAGTAACGATGCAGTTTTTCCAATTAGGATATTTTATACTCTTTTTTTCCCCATTTTCTGTTCGTCCTCAATTTAATCATAACATGTCTTCAAATTCTATATTTGAACTTGTCTGATTTCCACCTTTTCTCACTAACAACTCCAATCTTCTGTTTTTCTTAGTTGACAGGGCCTGAAACCTATGTAGGATGGTGAGATTTCTGATAACAATATCTCCAGTTTTTCCTGTTTTACAACAGCTGAACAATGGGAGCACTGAACCACTGCTCAAGTGTATTCCAGAGTTACAGACCCCCCCCCTTTTTTTTTATTTTAATACAGATAATTTTAAATCAACTCTCTAATACAATAAGGAACAGCAAACAGCACTTGTGGGATCTCACAGGCAAAAAAACATAGGTGGGAAAGCTTCTGAAGCTGTGACAGCAAACAGCAAATAATCATTGCCTTCAGCTTCATGCTGTTTTTTGAAGGGCAGTACACCCTCTAATCAGCTAAGTGATAGAAGCACAGGTCTTGTTTGCATTTGATTTTCCCTTTTCTTCCTCCCTTGCCAACCACTGGGGTACCCCCAAGCTCTGTGCAGAGCTGTCCTGTTGGCTTCTCTTCATCCCCATTGCCACCAGTGCCACTCACAGAGCTCATACCAGCTGTGGTTCACATCATACAGCTTCTTTTAAGTGAAGGTGCATCAGGATTAAATCATATCAAGTTTTTCCTGCTGCCTGGCTATGTTGGTGTGAGCAAGCATATCAAGACCTATTCCTCGCAAGATGAAAACAAGGTTTTCTCAGCTTCAATTTGAGTTTTGGATCACAGTTTGTCAAAACACGGATGTGAAATAATCTCTGTCAATTTATTTACCCGCTCATGCTAACAAAGTCCCACTACTCCAACACAAAGTCCTCAGAAAAGTCTGTAAAATGAAAAAAATTAAAATTAAAAAAAAAAAAAAAAAGCTAAATCAACTCTCAGATTCCCATGTAAACTGGGTTTAAGAGTGGAAAATTTCTTTTACCTATTCTTTGGGTGGTACAAAACTCTAAAATTCCTATAGCCCTGCTTCCTTGCGCCAAGTCAAACAAGGATATTGTCCTTTTAATGTCTTGAAGGCTCTGTTTTCTTGTAATGCCAAATGCAATATTTTTTTGAAAACACTACACCAGAAGTTTCCCAGCTGAGAAAACAGGCTGGTGAAAAATGGTTTCAGAAAACGAAATAAACCATGCAAAAGCTGTTCAGGGTGTGTGTATGAAATGAACATCTGGATTTGGCTTGTTAAACTACCTCCTTTTTTCCTCTCTCTCCCCCTCCTTTTTCTTTTTCTCACAGCTGTTCGAAAGAGTCCTAAGGGCAAAGAGACAGGTCAATGGACTGGGTTACACCTTTTTTTCTTTCCCTCTTTTTTTCAAACCTCTTTGCACCTACGTAAGGAATCCAGGCCACATGTGTGTTTAATAAGTAGGCACAAACACAAGAGAGAAAAAAAATATCTCAATTCCTGTTGGTTCTTAGGAAAGACACTGAAGGAAAAATAAACTCCGGATTTCAATTTTTTTTTCTCTCTCTCTCTCAAAGAAAAAAGAAAAAAAAAAAAAGAAACCTTATGGTTCCAATAAAATATTCCTTCAGAAACCCAATGGATTTTATTTTTAAAAATCATGGTCTTTGCAGAGTGTATCTTTTTCCCTGCTCCCTCAGAGAGAAATAAGAATGGGTTAATCCATAACCTGCTGGAGCAAGAGGAAATTATAAAATGCCACTGGCCTGGTTTCATTGAACCAAGTCTTCTGATACCACTACACAGATACATAAATTTGTATTGAATGGGTTCAGATCTTATTTCAAGCTGCAACTTCCCCAGTTGAGGGGAACAACAGTTTGAGTAGTGCAGAAACAAATCAGAACAAAAGTAACTGAGAAATTATTTGGAGAAGGTAACTTCTGAGAAACAAACAATTTGCCTTTTTCTACTAATCCCACGCCCTACGGCACTGCTAAAGCCATGGCCAGCAGCAGAGCATCCTTCAGCCATGGCAGGCTTCAGCACCCTGCTCCAGGAAGACAAGGGGAATCATTCCCATGTGGTTCTTCTAATCAATGTGTGCACACCCAAATCTTGGATTGTATATCAGATGAACAAATTGCATGTCTTAGCTTGCAGTCAGCACCGCTAAAATAGCTGTAGACCACGGAAAATTACCTCCACTAAAATACTGTATTCCCTCTGGAATATAGCCATGGAGCACTGTACCTTCATGTACACAGATGGGGCCTATCAAGGAGCAAGGGCACAAACTCACAGAGACACTGATAGTTGCTATAAGCAAACAAAACAAAAACCCTTCATATTTAAAATCTTCTGCTTTAAAATTTGAGCTTTCTGCTAAACTAATAGCAATTTTTATGCAGCTTGTGCACATCTACACTTGATACATGGATTTTAAGCTTAGACCCAAGTGTTACACACCTGCTGATCCTTGCAGTAGCAAACTGGAATTATGACTGGTGACTACACCTAACTTTACTCTTGCTCCTCTGAATTCGGCTTGAAGTTGGCCATGATATCACAGCCCAGTAATGCAGCAATGAGCCCCCAAGTATTTGAGTTTATTCAGAGAATATTACTTTGGCTAGAAACTTTATGTTGAAAATCTGCCTTAGTAAAAGGGAAGTCCCAGTGCCAGGAAGGAAGCTCTATTGCCTGACATTAGAACAACTCAGGCCACACAAAGATACTTTCTGGAGAAAGCCTTTGCACAAAAACCTCCATCAAAAAGCCAGGATCCATCAATAGATGCTGCATGTCCAGACTGGATAAAACACACAGTGACAGTGATGAGCTTTGGGAAGGTCTTCCCAGCGGGGAGGCAGTGCTGTTTGATGAACCTGGATTTGAACTATCTAAGCTCTTCTAAAAATAAAAAATAATAACACATTAACAACAAACAAACACCAGTCCAATCCCACTGCCTCCTTGTCTGCCTGCCCCAGGTCTGCATGGGATCCATGGCCAGGAGACTAATCTGAGTAATAGAATGGCTTGGGTTGGAAAGGACTCAGAGGTCACCTACTTCTGACCTCGTGCCATGGGCGGATGCCAATTGCTAGATGAAGCACAAGATCAAGCTGCCCAGAACACCATCCAAATCTCAAATAGGAACTTGCCTTGCATTGTGTTAGTCTCATGATGGTGACAGGAAATTATGTTTGGTCTTCAAGGAACTAATTTGCTGCTGTTTTCCAAACTCACATCTGCTTCAGTAGGGCTGAAAGGCAATATTACCCCAAAATCCAGCTGAAGGCAAAGCGAATTATATTTCTCTTCTCCATTATTATTATTATTTTCTTTTTTTTTTCTGCAGACCATGAGAGGAGCATGGCAGTGAACATTATTTATGGAGCACCTAATAAAAATGCTATGGGGAAATAATTACTGGAAACATCTGACTGTGTGACTGTAAATGCCTCGGCCCCAGTGCGCTGATTTAATGGACCACTGCTTTACTCTGCTATGCCTCTTGCTACTGACTGCAGGCCCCCTGCCCTCCTATTAAACTGCCTGCGTCGCCGCGAGGCCGGGACTCGGCTCACCAGCTTTATGGCAGCGTTCCAGGGAGCAACGGTGATGGTGGGGTGACTGTGCTCACAGTGAGGCCTCAGGAGGGAAGAGGGGCTTCGTGGCCAGGCAGGGCTTCACAAAGCGATCGCAGTGGAAACCTGAAGGTTTTGTGGTTCTGGGGTAGAGCAGTGCTTAGCAGTGCAGTTTCCAGGTGCTTTCAGGTATTTCTGACTGATGCTGGGATGCAAATTCCTCCCTCTGTTTTGTTCCTCCCCTATTCCTCTATAATCCACAAATCACCAAACTGGTTTCTTGTTGCCTCTTTAAAAAACTACATTTAAATTATCCTTTTTTTTTTTGACCTTCTGAACCCAGGCAGCACCAACCCACGCAGCCTCCCCGCACAGAGGGCTTCTTACCCCATGGAACTGCTAATCCTCACCACCTTTTCACGACCAGATGCAAGAATTTTCAAATTCACAGGCACCTTGTAAGTGATACGGAAAACACCAGGAGCTGCTTTCATTTGCAAAAACAGTCCTGAAGAAAGACCTGAAGGCTGTCACTTCACCGCTGCTGACTCGCTAAATGAAGAGGAGAGAGCAAAAGGCAGCTGACAGCAAGAACAAAATCATCCCCGCTCTTTCTGAGCCCTGCAGTTAGCACGTTTTTTTTCTTCTTTTTATTGCTGGTTTTAATGTAATATTTAAGTTGGAACTAAAACAGACCATGGAACACTAAATCACTACCAAATGCAAATTTACCTACATATCTGAACTAAATTTTCTCCTACATTTACAAAGCAAAATTCTACCATTTGAACCGTGGGCTCCCATTGCATTTAATGGAGGGAGCAAACTCCAGACATTAGTTGGAATACACATGCACTTATCTTGTTGTTACAGGTCTCCCTTGCAGAACTAAAAGAGAGCTTTAGTTCCAGACAGTATCTCTCTGGGGTCATACCCAATGAATGGTGTTTTTTGAAAGGATTATTTCAAAGGAACTCTGAGAAAGAATCTAATGACTTGCAAGCTACGGAATTGCAGCACGGGAGGAAGTAGATAATGGAATATGACAGCAATGCATTTTTCATAAACCCAGTGATTTCTATCATAACAAGAAGCCCATCTATAATTCGGAGAATTCCCCCCGCCCCCCAAGAAGGAAACCTGCACTGCTGTAGAAAGCGCACTGAAGTACAAAATGAAACAGCAATGATGATGATGCTACTGATGAATCCCACAGCTCTGCCTTCCCTCCCATCTCCACAGTTCCAAGAGGAGCAGCTCTGATCCCTCTCTGCCTCAGCACCGCTAACCTGGGCAGCTCACAGGCACACATCAGAGACCTCATGATAGATGAGGAACCCTGGAGAAGGAGCTGTTCTTTATCTGCTGAAAGTTAAGGCCTGCATCTGCTCTCAATTAGCAGGCAATTAGGGGAGTTGAAAACAAACCTGTTTACATTGGCTGCGAAGCCTAAAATAATTTGTGAGATGTCAGGATGGGATATTAAGATGTTAATGATCTTCTTTCTTTACTTTTTTGCATGCAGTGCAGTATCACATCTTCCTCTTGCAGCTCTGTACAGTGACAGACTGACAGATGTCTAGGAGGGCAGGTTGGGGTGGGAGAAGTGTGTCTTATGAATGTGTATGCTGGGGACCTGACAGTGAGGAGTTCTTTGCAAAAAAGTAGGGGGAAAAAAAGGAAAAAAAGTGGCTGTTCACCTGTAATTGTGAAGTAATGTCAGGTCACGCATTACAGCATTCAGAGGGTTCAAGCAGAGTTCCCACAGCAAAGGCTGGTCTGCAACCTGCTGCTAAAGTGACTGCAGAAATCCCAGACTGTTTGCAGCCTTGTGCTGGACCTGCTCTGCCTGGGCCAGTTCTGACCCCACAACTCCCTCACAACACCACTGACCAGTGAGCCTGCCTGCTGCCCGGCACACACCCTGCCTGAAGCTTCTCTGGAAGGACACAACCTATGAGCTGGGAGACCATCCTGCTTATTTCTGTGCTGCCTCCTTCCAAACACCGCAGGGCTGAGGCAGGCACAACCAACATCTCTTACTTCTCCCTGAGTCACTGCTGCTGAACCACATCCACTGCTCTGCAGAAATGTCTTCCTTGAGCGGAAGCTGAGAAGTGGCATTGATACCCTTTACTTCTGAAGTCACAAAACTAGCTTACTTTGCTACGAGACAGTAGAAGGGGTCAGAAAAGCAGCTGTAGGCTGCTGTTCTGGAGACTGCCTGGGTTAACACAGTCAGACAGAGCTCAGAAGTCATCATCCTGCCCTCAGATGACACAGTCAACACATTTAACCTTTGACCCCCCTAACGAACCAAAAAGTAGTTCTGGTAAAATTACATTTTTATCATTCCAACTAATCAATAAAATGGCCCTCATTACTTATGTCACGCATACACAGGCCTAAATTTCTCTCTGCCCTCCACGTTTCCAAAGTCTGATGAGCACCAAGTGCACCATAGGTGCCACTGTGCCCTCTTGTGTTCTCCTCTTGGCCATCCCCTCTCCTGTCCTTTTTTCTTCTTTCCACCATATACTGCTGATCCAGCTCTAATAAGAGCGAGGCGCTCAGTCCCCCAGGCTACAAAGTAGCTTTAATTATAATATTAATAGCATTCTGCTAAATAAGAAGAAAAAAAAAAAACAAAACAAAACAAAAAAACAAAACAAAACAACAACAAATAGGTCAGTATTTGTGGTTACATTTTTCAATGTCCTGGTGTTTGTTTTCCTTCCAATTTTATGTTTCTCGCTGGCATTTATAATGCCTAAGAGACATTCCAGAGGCCAAAACACGGGAGATTTGATCTTTGCATGATACTCCTGACTTCCCACAAAAAGAAATACCGGGAGGAGATCAGATCTACATTATAGTGCTCCCAGAGGTGTACCCTTCAGCTTTGACCTCCCTTTGATGAAAAGCAGGAGAGCTCAGTATTATTAGTATTTATTGTTATTAGCTTAATTGCTGCTATTATTAAGCAGCCCATGAAATAGATTAATATAAATAACACAAACACAGACATCTGAAACACAAATTCAAGAGCCAAGAAAAGACACCTCCTATTTACCAAATATTAAACCAAATTCATTTAATACTTTCCATTAATAACTCTTGCTGTGTGACTCAGTCAATAGAAAAGGTTTGGATGAATGTGTACAGTGAAGAGTGTTCTCTTTTGTGAATACTTCTTATTTTAAAGATTGGGGGGGGAAAAAAGAGAGAAGCGTTATATTGGCCTCATATTTCAGTTTCTGTCAGCAACGTTCAGACCAAGTCTGTCTGTTCAGAACTCAAAAAGGACACAAAAACAAAGGCAGAAGATGACAGCAAGCCCTGGACGCGCAGTGAGCCCTGGGCTGCGACTGATAGCGGCCGGTGCCACGAGCTCAGCTCATTCACTCCCAGCTCTATTGGCTCCTCACAGCTGAGAGTAGTAAAACATGTTTTTGTCAGTAAATTAAACGGCCGTGACTCAGACATTGACACACAGGGTGCAGTCACCGTGTGTACAGTAACATGGTGCCATATTTAGAGCCTCTAACCATAACCACACTTGCAAAAAACTGCATTAGATCAGCAGCCAGTTTCCCGGACTCCCACTCCTTGTTTCTGCCTTCAGGAATTCAGATTATTTGTCTTGTACCAAATAAAGTTGCTTAGGAGATAAAACAGTGAGAAGGAAAAACAGGGAGGCCTGACAATTAATCTGTTCTGGCTTGAATAGATAATGTTTATAGTGAAAAATAGCAGATAGAGGGGAAAAAAGTATTGTTCCTCACTTTCTATTTTCTAAACTTTTTAAAAGTCATCGTTAGCAGCAGATACTCAATTAACAGAAGTGGTGGCCAGTCTTCATTAATTACATTGGTCCTCATCAAGACTGCCTGTGTGTATCAGCACAGACAAAGCAATGTGAGCTACAGTGCTGAGTTCAGCACCGTGTGCCTACAGCTGTTAACACTGCACTGGGAACTGCTCTGGTTTTCCCCATTAAAAGCAGGTTTGGTGCGTTTGTTTTCTTTTAAAAAATACATATATACATTTAATAATAATAATAATTTTAAAAAAAGTATTGCTGGTAGGAGGAAGAAAGTGAGAGACGCACACAATTGCACAGGATGTTTTGGGATTAGAGGGGATCAGAAGCTCATGCTCTCATTGCAAGGGAGACTGCTTAGCAGTGAGAGCAGCCGAGATCAAAGATACCTGTCCTGGGAAAGGAGGGGCAGATAAACATCGAGAGTGGGAGAAGATGACAAGTGCAGGAGAAGGGAATCCGGGACATATCAGATAACTCTGACCTCGGTCCCAAAACATCTACTGCCTGGTAAGGAAAAGGAGTCAGCCCTATACAGGTGTATTTATTATTTTGTCTACGCTTGTTTCTTTCCCATGGTATTGAGAGGGAATCGTTTTAGCTCCGCAGGCAACACCTGCACACACACTGCTCCCAGAACAAACGTCCGAGGAATTACCCGATGAGCAGGGAGTGCCCGTGGGGCTGGGAGGCATGGAGAACTGGTGGATTTCAAGTGCAAGAGGTCACGGCTGTGGCTTTAGGGCAGCTGCACCACAGAGCTGCCTCAAACACAGTGCCAGGCACTGAGGGAGGAAGCATCCCAGACTTGGCACTCTTTTGGTAAAAGCACAGAAAGAAAACAAAGGGTGACGGGAAGAAGAAAAATGAGAAAAGAGAATCAACTGTTGCCCCATTCGGATTAGTTAAATGTTGAGCTCTGAAGAGCCCTCTTCTCACAACAGCACTGACATGTGCTACTGACCTGGTTCCTCCTGATGCATCATCAGGGCAGGGAAACAGCTGAGCCCAGTTAGCCAGGGCACAACGAAGACCGAAAAAGAAACCGGAGCTGAGAAAATGAAGGCTTTCAGCAATACTACTGTTTTGCAGTGGACCCTGGGAAGTCCCTTAGGTCAGCTTCCTGCCCTCAGCAATGCCTATCCATCGCAGTGTCGCTCCCAGCTCAGAAGGAGGGCAGCAGCGGAAGGAGGGGGCTGGCCGGCTCTGCCATCGTTTGTTTTCTGGGAAGTCAGACTTGGTCAAGCGGAATGAATCTTGTGTTCATTTTAGGAAAGTTTATATTTGACTCTGGCCGAGCTGGGGAGGAGGTGAGTGATAGGAAGGGGAGGGATGGACCAGAGATCGTGTGGGGCTGCCCCAACACCGCAGGCAGCCCTCCCACTGTTCCCAAGGCAGCGAGATGAAGCAAAGCATCAAAATCAAACACCTTGATTTATTATTTTTTTTTCTTCAAAGCTCAGAGTTTACTCTAAATCTAAATCCACCTCTTACCCCACAGCTGACCTCGCGACCCATGGAAAAAATGCAAACTAAGTCTCTGACTTCTAAAACTCAACTTCTAGACTTCAGAAGAAAACTTCCAAACTTTACAGCACAACCTGACTTGTGCTGCAGCAATCTCTACTTGCTGTCTTCATTTCTGGGGGTGTCTGAAAGCTACTCCTGCCTTTCAAGAGAAAGCAAGGGGCTGCTTCACTTTGTGCAAATGCTGCAGTTGTTCTGCTGCCACAAGGCATAGCACTACAAGGAGAGGAAGGAGCTGGCCCAGCCCTGAGGCTCACATCGGCTTTGCAGTTACGCAAAGCACTGCTAAACTTTTTGGGCCACATCCTAGCAGCAGGGTGGGGGAAATAGCTGCAAAGCAGGGATGGCATCGCTCCCTCACCAGTAACTGCACACAGGGAGTGTAAGCAATATGGCCTTGGCTGCATGCAGAGGAAGCAGTAAATGGAGATGCTCCGTGCAGACTTTGCGTTCCCCCATGCAGTGTAAGCCAAAACCAGTCCCTGCAATTCAGTGCAATAATATAGAAAGCTTGCTGGCTACCTCTCCCACCCGTCTCCTGTGGGTATGGAATTCTGGCCTCTGAAGAAACCAAGAATGCCATCCTTCTAGATTTATAATCACAGAGATTTAGAAAATACTGTGCTGTTGTGAGATGCCTTGATGTGAAAGGAGAAAATAAATAAATAAGCTATGTGGGTGTTGCCAGTGGAAAAAAAAATCTGATCTCAATCAGCCAGCCACATTTACTACTCTGCATCCGTAGCCGGGCTTACTAAATAAACCACCCCTATCATCCCTTCATTCTTTTCAATACTTCTTAGGGGCATCCATCTTCTTTAACACAGCGTCCCTGATTTCAAAAGCCAGACGCAAATTAATTCCGGGAATCCTACGGTGGGGAGACATTAAAGCCCATTTAGAGGTTTCTGTGGAAGCCTCTCTCCATGCCTCTTTGAGCCAGCTCAGGCTCAGAGCAGAGCAGGCTGGAGCCAGCCTGGAGGAGCAGGGGGTTATAGGTCTGCGGCAGACGGCAGGGACACGCTGGGCTGGGCTTGTGCAATAAGCCAGGGTTTTGTGTTCTGTGGTGGGGTGTCGGTGTGGCATGCGTGGGAGGAGGGGACAGGGCAGAGCTCTGTTTTAGGGAACTAAATTAAATATTTCTTTTTATTTTTGTTTTAACTCTTTCACCCTTAGTCTGGGCATTAAATCTCACAGGTTTCATTTCCAGAGACCAGCTGCATACAAGATTTACTCCCCAGCTCCCTGAGCCTAGGAAAAATCAGGGTGGGAAGTAAGATGGGGGAGTACAGCCAAAGAAATATGTACAACACATCTCCCGGGGCCTGTAGGAGGAAGGAGGCTTGCTGCAGGTTTGGGGTTTGGTTCCTGCTGTGGGTGAGGTGCTGAGCATCTCTCCCTCCAACACATCAACATTTACCTTGAGAAGTCCCTCAATGCTGCTTGCTAACGCTGCCTTGAGGCATGGGGAGAGCTGGGAGGATGAGGACGGGGACCTGGCTGGCCTGGGTCAGGGTGTCCTGGCTGCAAACTTAGCTGCTGGCAGTGGTATAGAGCATCGCTGCACACAAACTCATAAAAGTCATACATTTTGTCAATAGCCTCTCTTATTTTTATATTAAATTTGTGGGGATTTTTTTTTTCCGGGTATTGTTGAACCTTGCTTCGGACAATCTGGCGGTAAAATAAACATTTCCTGAAGATACATTTCCTTCCTTTGTGCTTCAGAAGAGGAAAAACACCTTGTCCTCAGCGGATACGCGGAAAGGTTTGGGTTTGTTCACAGAACAGGCTATCGCTTGGAGCTCAGCTCACCCCCCTGCCCGTGCCCTACCTGCAGTGTGCAAGAGCACCAAGCACTGCACCCTTTGCCTCCTCTATGTTCTGCATCCACACACATCTGCTGCTGCACTCAGTGACTATCTCCCACATCCAGCAACGGCCAAACCAAGAACTCAGCTCTGCTTACTTCCCAGCCTTCGGGAAGTGTTTGATCTAGCCACTAATTCTATGATTATATTGGTTTCTTGCCCTTTGAGACGCACAGGCTGAAGCCAAGGCGGTCACTGGGCGTCCAGGGAAAATGGCTGGTGATAAGAAGATGCAAGCTGCTATATGGCAGCCAATGTCCTTCTTTCACTGATGACTGGGGCTTTGGAGGAAGGTGGCAAAATTCAACAGGTGTTCAGGCATGGGGAGGAATTAGAGAGCCTTCTCCGGTCATCCCGGGCAGCCAGCTTGGTGGCAGAAACACCAAGGGAAAATTGTAAAAGGACCAGTTCTGTTCTGGGGGATTGGTTCTTACTGGTACTTCTGTGACACATTGGTTATCTGAGATTTCTGCACTGCAGGATTTTGCAAAGTGAGACGTGCTGATGGTTTGGGACAGACAATATCAGAAAGGCACTTTTCATGGATGGACTAAGGTATATTACTCAGAGTGGTTCATTCCCCAGTTCTGAAAGCTCTGTTTGAGCTGCTTCTTTTTTTGCTGGTCAAAGAACAAGACTTATTCTTGCCTGTTATACAGACCCATGGCTTGCCTTTGGCAAGCCCACTTTGGTAGGTTATGCCTTGGTGTCCTAACAGCACCAAGAGAACAGGGGTATCTCCTTCCTTACATGCTGGGGTAAATGGCATCTGGCTGTAACAGTAATGAGCTGCTATTAGAAGACTGCCATACAGACAGTATCTATAAATGCTTGAGAAGATAGGATCAAAAGAAGCATTTCAGGGAACAGAAACTAAACGCAAAGGAATAGAAACTAAAATCCTTGAAAGATCTATAAGGAAAAAATACAAGAGACACATTAATTATTTAACAAAACTCAAATGTCCATTAATGGCTACTTAGACAGCATTTTGGCAGGATATCCTATCTACTGTCTCACTGTTATATCCCCGGAACTGCACATTTTGCTTCGGTTCACCCTTGAGCCATTTCTCCTGCTGGCAGTGAGGGCAGATTGCAGCTCCTCAGTCCTACACCTATCTGGTTCTAACCCATGCTTGCTCCTAAAGCAGTACCCAAAAAACCTTCCACTGACCACTGAAAAATCACATTGCCAAGTCTAGGGAGAAAGAAGCTCTGACAGATGTTTTTTCCTCATTTTACTAAAATACAGGACCAGATTCTCATCTACATCAGCCAGCAAAGCTTCCTAAAGTGACTGAGGTCAGAATCTGGCCGATGAAAACAGGTAGCTGGGAGAAGTCACATTCAGTGCTCTTGGGTGCCGCCTGCAGGTTTGGGAACTGCAGCTTAGTAATAAGTGCTCTAAGTCAGATCTGAACACAGTCATTTCTGGAAGAAAAAAAAGGGCTAATGACACAAATTCTTGGAGAAATCAAAGTGTGAAAATATGACCTTTTTTTCCTCATTCCTATTTTAGTAGACAGAGTATGTTCCTTTTTTCTACTTTTTTAGCGATGACTTAAATGAAAAGGTAAAACTTAAACAAGCCCAAGGGCCATAAAGCCAGGCAGATCAACCTGGCAGGAAACAGGCCCAGGAATTTTCCAGACATTGCTCCCTCTAACACAACACCGTGCCTTGATGAGGCCTCATGGACCTTCAACCACATAAATGCCTTTTTGAGGATCCTCATCCCAGCCCCAAAAGTTGGACCACATAGGAAGACTGACTATTTTCAAGCAAATACACCTTTTTTTTCCCCACTCATTTTGGCAAGGCCCAACGACCTCTTTTACTTTCCCAAGGCTCTGGGAAAGAGCCCCATTGCTAACAGGCAATGTGGAAGCACGCACAAGCCCTGGTTGGAGCTACCTGTCCCTGACGAACACCTCTCCTGTAGGTCTGACACTGGGTGCCTTCCCTTCTCTCTTTGTTCTCCGACCTTTCCTGAGGGCTTGGAGCTGTTTCCCAAAGGGCTCTGCATTTGTTCTGGCAGCAATCCATACTTTGCTTCCCTGCAGACCTCTGGGTCTGAGGCCGCCGCTGCCTCCACTCCTGCTCCTGGTCCCATCGCTTCCTCCCCACATCCCACAACTCCATTCGGACTGACCCAGTTAGAAAAACACAGCCTATTTGTTTACGGAGCACATTACACACTCAAAGACAGAGCTGAAAACAGCTTAAAGGGGACGCGGAGATCTCCTGGGTTAAGCAGAAGTCACTCTGATGGGCAGCTCACTCGGACAGCCTGAGCCCTGACATCACAGGGGCACCAGCTGTGGATGGGGCAGAATGACACAGAGCACGCCTGGCTCCTGGGCACAGTCCCCGTTTTCAGTGGTGAGTGGAAGGCAAAACCAGAGGGGGAAGAAAACTGAACATCTTTAACAATGGATAAATTAATTAACTTCACCTTTCTGTTGACCTGAGCCTTGTCAGTGGATGCTGGCTGTACTGAACTGTAACACCATTAACACTGAGCCCTAAAAATCTTTTCTTGGTGCTTTGCAGACAAGGAAGGTGGTTGGCCCACCCCCTGCAGATCCTTTTTTGTAAGGAATCCCAACAGTAACGCTTTTTTAAATTTTTTTTTCAAAATATTTCCAAAGTGCTTTTTCCCAATCAAATTGTAAACACTCATTTGGTTTTAAAATGAATAGAATAACAGAATCATGATAAAGAAGTCTAAATGTTACTCTGTGGCTGTTTCTTAAAAATATATATAGTTATTGTATAAACATAGAACTAAAAAGAAAAGAACAAAAGCAGAAAACAAGGGGAAAAAAATCGACCAGAAATACAGATCTGGTAAGTATCAAAAAAGCCTATTTACTCACAATCTTTTTTTCCCCCCAAGTGATGCTGTTTTCCATTGTAACAATTTTTCATGGAAATTGCTGTATTGTCCACACGTCTATATTCACCTTAAAAAATAGGACTTGAAGAATACATTTTAACCATTGCTCATAAAATACACTCTTTTCTCCATTTCAATGCTTTCTCTCATCTGTCAAGTCACTACCAGAAGTTCAAGGCCCTCTGCATTGAAAAAGGAATGGGAGAAGGAGAATGGGAGAGGAGGCAGTAAGAGCACAGGCGTGTGCACAGGGGAGGAACAGCCCTGACATAGCAGGATCACAGCAGTTCCATGTCCTATTGCAAATCTCCAGTGTGGCCACAGAAATCCATCAGTGTCCCGCACGAATGCTCACTTGGGATTTCTTCAGCCCCACAGGATGCTGCAGCAGCCAGCAAAATCCTGGCTTGCAAGGGGATCACTGCATCTGGGGATTGTGCTGGGAGGAGGAAAGGGGTAAAGGATGCTCGTCTGGCTATTGTCAGTGAGATTTTACATTTTAATAGGGGCTTGGGTGATATTTTGTTCTTACATTCAACCAAAGTCTCTCTTTGAGGCTGGCTGCTTCCTCCTCTAGAAAGCAGAACACCAGACAAATCTTTCTAAAATATTACCACTCTTATGAGGTTTTTCTTCTGAGGAAGGAAAGACTGCTTCTAAAAAGGATGAAAAGGAAAGCGTCACAATTACTTTTTTCCTCTTACAGATAATCTGAAACCTGAGCATTAAAATCTGTGTGAGAACATGTGGGAGCAAGGAACAAGGACTAAAAGCTGATCTTTACGGAGTGCTTTTTCACGCAGAGGATCCCAGCACCCTCTCCGCCACAACTAACACTAATCCCACTGAGAGCCATGAGCACAGAGCGAATAAAGGACAGCCAAGGAGACAAGGAAACAAGGTGCAGCAAACCCAGCAACATCAAGAACTTCGCCGGTGAAGCTCAAGCACCAGAAATTAGGAAATACAAACTCCAGTCCCGCTGCTACTCTGAACAATGCACTGACAGCCAACAGAAATCAAGAATGAAGCAACTAATAGACAGATCACCAGCTCCTGAAACACAGGCATTGATCGAGCGGCGCCCAGAAGGCCATCTGATAGCATCGCTACGTGATGGGCTCAGGAAATGAAGAGTGCCATATCTATGTGAAACCAAAGGCGATATTTTGAACAGGAAGCTGGTTAGGAGTGGGAGCAGCAGAATGAAAACAGTGTCAAAGAGAAGAAAAACAAAATAATAGCTTGCTTTCCAACTCTCTAAAATAAATTAGCATTTAGAGAAAAACTGAGAAATACTGGCTTTCTTATGTGGAGGGTTTATTTACACTTGTTTCCACACCACAGACTGACCTAAGTACAGTAATATCCCAACAAAGCAGAGTAAATAAGCCGAACACAGGCTTACTGGAAGCATTGCTGGAGCTGTTCTCCTGCTGCACTCCCTGTGTGTGAATGCAGCCCTGGACTTCTCCACTGCACCCCAGGCAGCTTCTAGGCCCAGTGCTGCACTAACATGGTGTTATTCCTGATAAGTTAGGTTCATGGTAAGAAAAACCCTTAGTGGCACAGCTTTAGTGCAATGGTATGACTACGTGGCAACTGTAGCTGGCCTGCACCAAACCCATGTGAGCCCCAGAAAGAGCAGATGTGGTCATCTGTGGTGTCCTGCCTGGATGCCTACTTGTGTGACCTGGTGTAGGGAACCTGCTTTGGCAGGGGGATTGGACTTGATGATCTCTGGAGGTCCCTTCCAACCCCTACCATTCTGTGATTCTGTGTGCCCACTGGGCTACAAACAGCTGCAGGCCCAAAGAAACATGGCATCCCTTCAGGCTGCCATAAAGCACGTTTCTTTCCAAAGTGCTCCTCATCCCTGTCTCACAACATAAGGTCTGGGTCTCACAAAAGCTGGGCCCCTGCCTTCAGCAGGCTCCAGCTTCAGCCTCCCTTTATGTGCCCAGACACGTACCCTCCATGTCAGAGGCAAATCTCTCCTTGCTTCATCTTGTTATGGATTTGGTGAAGCCTGGTCTTGTTTCTTTTGAAGTCAGCAGGAAAACTCTAACTGTGGGGGGAGATGGACAGGATAATGTCTTCTTCTTGATTTCTGGTTTCTTTTAAAAGTCAGATTAATCTTGTGCAATGTAATCCTAAAACCTATGCTCTGACTGGCCCCAGACCTTCAGCCTCTAGGTTTAATCTCTGGAGTTTGCATCCCAGAGTCCCAGCAGCAGCAGCAAAAGCAGCTGCCAGCATCCTGGGAATATCTGCCTTGGAATCTCAACTACTGTGTGAAGCTGCTGCTCTCCAGTTCGAGAGCTGTGTTTGCAAAGGAAATCTGTCCAACAACAACATTGAGAGAGAGGAAAAAAAGGAGGAAAAAGAGCTTTATATAACAGAATTAACAGAGCTGTTGCAATAGTAACATGAAGTTAACAGGCAGCTTTTCCTCCTTTCTCTCCCCCTGCCCTAACCTTCTTTCTCCAGCAGCAGTTTCAGTTGTTTTTGTTTCCAAGCTTCTTTTACTGGCCACTCACACAGCTCTGCTCCCTTTGTCTAATTTGGATCTTGAACCTCCATACAACCGACTCTTGCTGTAACTGTAAATCTTTTTATGGCCCTTCTGCCTCTGAACTGTAAAAGCAATGCCACTGTAAGCTGCCTAAATGGGTCGTAAATCCACTTAGTGCACTGAATGAGGAAAAAAGTTTTTAAGGAGAGGAAGAAAAAAAAAAAAAAATAAGGCAACCTAAGGAGGCTGGAGGGACACAGGGGAAAAAGAACACAAGAATGTATTTGCTGAATGGAACCAAAATAACAGGAGTCAAAGGGAAAATATGAATGCTGGGGGGGGGGGGGGGGGGAGAAAAGAGGATGAAATAATGCATCCTGGTGGTAAAAACAAAATGCTTCTGAAGTGCTGCTCCATTTGTTAGCGCTCAACCATTTATGGGAGGATGTTGGTTGCCCTCCACTCCTTTGGCATTGCTGGGAGCTGGTAGCCACAGGAAAGCCCTGGAGACAGCCAGCAGCTCAAGGCTGTCCCCTTTTCCACTGGGTGGTTCATGGACTCATAGCTGGGTCTGATTCTAGCTCCACGCACAGCCTGCCTGACACACAGCCTTAATCATGGCTCCACACCTCCATTTATTCATCTGTAAACGAGAGATAGAGATATCCTCCTTGTTTGTAAGATAATAGTGCCAGGCATGAGAGAGAACTGATTCCTATGGCGGTCAATAGCAATGGTTCCATTTGTGGCTGCAGAAGAAGAGCTAGTCCAAAACAGGCAAATTTTTCTATGTAATTTATTGCCTTTATCACCATGGTATCTGAGCTCTGAGAGTATTATCCAAATTCCAATGAATTCAGAGAGCGTCTTTCCACTACTTTCAATAAGTTTTGGATTTGACCCCAAAGTCACAAAAAACCTGAAGAATATGTCAAAAGAATGTAAGTGGGTGTGAGTTGAAATTGAGGAGTTTGGAAACTGGAGTATGCAGAACAGTAGCTATTTAAAGACTGAGTTTGCTACCGAGTGTTCGCTTTTAATAGGGTTATATAAATACATTCCCATCTCAATATATGTGGAAAAACAGGCAGTGAGGTGAGACTCTATTGCTTTATTTCTTATGGGAAATTTTGTGCATAGCTAACCCACCTCTTCCCTTTCCTCACCCACCACCCACAGTCACTGGGAGCGCTCAGCAGCTGTGTACAGTGTGAAGAGTCACATCCGGGAGCAGGGCGAGAGTTAAAGAGTTCACAGCCCTGCCTTATAATGAAGCCCCTGTTTTCACTGCCTTCCCACTCTGCCTTAAAGACTTGATCCAAGTTTTGGCACTCATCATGTCAGAATGGGAAGGCAGACCAGCTATGCCTTTTATTATTTTATTGCTCTGCTCTCTTGCAAGGGAAAGAGGTGATGGGGAGTGGGAGGGAATAAATTTTAAAAAATGTTCTTGCTTGGCTCCGTGAAAAGAAGAAATGAGTCTCAGCACAGGTGTATCTCTACAGAAAGCCTTTGCCAGGACAAGCACCAAGAGGCATCTGATCACCATTGTCACAAAAAAACATCAGCAGCCAAAGAGGACCGAGAGGTGAACCCCATTCTTTGTTCATCCGTACTGTATGTGGGCATGCTGATAGTTCAGGCCAGGGGATGCTGACACTGTGACTTAAAAGAACCCCATTAAAATGATGGAAATCTTTGACTATGAAAAATAGAGTCTGCACCTGGACAGTAATTATGTTTCAAAGGAAATCCATCTGGTATTTTATTGCTTATTCTCTCAATGTACTTCGTGTACAAGAACAATACACGGACTGGAATATTTCATATCAGGAGGCTTCCAAAAAGCTGTTTACACCCTGTCAGGTCAATAAGCTACACAGATTTTTGCAGCATTATCTCAATTATGGTTAACAATTGAAATACACATTTAAAAAAAAAAAAATCTTCCCAAACACTGGCATAGGTCTTTGGAGCAGACAGACTCCAGCAAACCCCACCAAACTCCATGAAGCTCAGATACTGAAGAAGCAGTTAAGATTTCAGTATCTGGAAAGAGTTAGAACTACAACTGACGTCAAGTGAAGTTTACCTTTGCCAACAACAGAACTAGAGCAATCTGCTTTTGCTGCAGACCAACCTCTGCCTGCGTGCATTGAGATACTCAAATCACAGAATCATTTAAGTTGGAAAAGACCTCTAAGATCAGCAAGTCCAATCCCAACCCATCCCATCATGCCCACCGACCATGTCCCTCAACACCACATCCCCACAGCTCTTGAACACATTCACCACCTTCCTGAGCAGACCCACCACCATTCTTTCTATGTAGAAATGTTTGCTAATATCAAACCTGAACCTCCTCTGTCACAACTTGAGGCCATTCCCTCTTGCCCTATTGCTGTTACCTGAGAACAGAGGCCAACCCCCACTTGCCAAAACCTCCTTTCGGGGAACTGTACACAGCAATAAAGTCTCTCCTGTGTTAGTAATGACAGCCTTGAGCTGAATTGGGCTTGTCTGCGTGCAAACACTCAGGCAGACATATTTTAAAGAGAACATTTTAAAATGGAAACAAGATATGGTCCATCAGAACGGAGATCCAGTCTTTAAAGACCGTGGAATCCACAAGCAGGCTTGCAATTAAATCACGTAAGTCCAGAGCATTCTCTTTTTGTTGCCAATTCTAGTGAAATTATTAATTCTAGTGAATATATCTCAGGTCTCAAGATGACTGATGCTTTCATTACAGCCCTGGCCTCAGCCATTAGGTGATTGTTTTGAATCTCAACTTTCATTTTTCAAAGTTTTAGCTGTCACCATTGAATGAAAAGGTATTCAAATTAAAATATGAAAACATAAAAGTAAAATAGAGGAAAAATAGTAAAGTAAATCCCACAGAAATACAGGAATGAAATTAAAAAAAAAAGAAAAAGAAAGAAAGAAAAAGATTACGATAGCTGTTATTTCTTACATATCCTGAATTATTAGTGATCACATCTGAAGGCTAGAGCAGACATTTCTGGATAGCTGACAGCAGCAAAGTTATCTTTGAATGAAACCAGAGTAACAGAATTTGCATATGATCTGCATTTGCCTTAAAATTGTGCAACCTGTAGTACAGAAGAAGGAATTGTCACAGATTTATATTTCACTTCTGATGCTCATTGCATATTGTGGGAGATATGAAATTTGGCAAGGAGTTGGCATTTATTAGCATATATAAATTCACCAGGAATGTTTGGTCTTGCTGTTAGAGCTCAGATCTAGAACACAGAAATATGTCAGAAGCTGAGCTGAGCTTTTGAAAGCAAGCTTAAAAAACATGTATTTCTGCTGAAAAAGCTTCACAAGTGAAGCAATTGCACACAAAAAGTTGAGAAAGCAGAAATTGAACATATCCTGGAATATTCTTTTCAAAAACATATTTCATTATTTCTAAGATTTGGAAAGACTGACACTAAATTTCTAAATACTTGGATTGGAAATGCTGCTGCTAACTGGCCATCATTGTTTCACACAGCATCATCCAGATCCAAGGGCAGATTTCAGTTCCCTCATTAAATTTCAAAGAGTTGATTTATTGAAACAACTTGCAGAGTCATACTTTAGTAACTGAGATCCAAGAGCAGATGTTGGCACTCAGTCTCCTGCCCGTACATTCTGTGTAAGTATCACTGAGGGCCCTGAAAGGCCAAGCACCCCATGCCACTGCAACAGCTTTTGGACTGTTTCAAGTATGAGATTTTGCTATAAACCATGCCCTGTGACCCTGCCCGCTGGAGATGGACTGTGAAATTGTTAAGTTGCACTGCGTTATCCTGCAAACCACCAGGACATGTAATGAATGCAACAGAGCATCAATCAGTGCATCACACTGGGCAAGGTGGCACAGACTCACCTTCAGAATGCTTGGAGCTGAATGTGGGGCTCAGGAGCTTGGACTGAAGTGGTGAAGCAAGGCAGAGAAGTGCATAGTGGGCTCTCGGCAGGGCTGTGTGCTGGCTATGCTGCATGCCTGGGTCCGTCCCTGCTGTGTGCTGCTGCCTGCTGATGGATCAACACTGTGGTAACATCACGCTGCAGAGAACAAAATTACAAGAGATGTTGACAATGTTAAAGTTATTTCAGTTTTCAAAAAGGTACTCAGAAATATTAAAGTTCAGACAAGCCACTTTTTCTTTCCTTAACCAGGTATGGAAAAAAAGAGAGAGATGTGGACAGAAGAAAGTGCCTAGCTCGGAACTGCTTCTTCATTTCTGTTTGTTTTGCTTTACTCCTCTTTCCAATATTTAGGATGGGGACAACTTCTTTTGGAGTCGGTATTAACTTTCTTGTTCATGTCAGTTTACTTTGGATCAGATTCCTAAATTCACACAGGCAAACTCAAACACCAATTTAAATCCACACACAACCGACCTCATGCTATTAAAGCAAAAAATCCTCCTCTCAGCTTGAGGAGAACCTGCTGTCGACAAACTCCTTCCCCTCTGAACCATAACCTTTGACTCGTCCTCTGGGGGAGAAGGGAGAAATGCAATCAGGTGCAGAATGCCAATGCATCCCTCTGGGGTGATGGACTTCCCATTTCCAAGCAACCATTAAAAGTGCCATATGGAATTTCATGTTTATATGAATCAAAAAGAAATAGGAAAACCCAACAGCGAACACATGCCGTGTGTTACATCTGCCTGCAAGCACAGGGTGGTATCTGAGCCTTCTGCACTAGAACGAGCTGTGGGATGCTCAGCACGCCTGGGTGCTCCTACACTTTATTATTATTATTTTAACTAAGAAACTAGCTGCTCGGTTCATTTGAGGAGGGTATGGCTTTGAGACAGATTTGAAAATAAACTGAAAAATGTGAGGGCCAGGCAATGGACCTTTTCCAAGATTGTATGAAATATTAAGGAAATGAATGGAAAACTTTTATTTTCCATCAAGTATTCCACAGCAAACTTGAGTTTCTCAAGCTTATCTCCACATCGACATTACAAATGAAGACTAAATGCATTTTCCTCAATATTTCTCCACAGATATAAAAACTTCAAGTCCCCTCACTTCTACCAACAAGTTTCCTACCTCTGGGGCCGCCCAGCGGCCAAGAAACCAGCACTCATGCCAGGCACTGCTGGGCTACCTGGAACTGCTGCAGCCCAGGGACCTCTGGAAATGGAGACGAAATGAAGCTCTGTTGTGTGCTGCACTCTGATAAGATTTTGCCCCCATTTCAGCGTGACCCAATAGCTTTAAATTGCTCCATTTCTCAGCCAGCCAAGAGCAAATGGGTGGTAGATGTGATATGGCTTTCACAGGAAATCACTTGTGATTGATTTAGCTTCTCCTCCTCGGTGGTATATGGGCTCAGCCTATGGCACAGGCACATAAATTATATATAGGACACCTTCCATGGTTCTGCACAGTGTACAAGTTGTCACCCCATCAGGAGAAGAATCTTTTATGAAGTAATACATCCAAGTGTACACGGAATAGATACAGCCACTTTCAGTTGCTCAACAACAATAAAGTCTCATTTGAAAATAAGAACTTTGAATCAGAATAAGGCAGAACCAAGTAATTTCAATGAGTTTTTAGTTAAACAAACAGAAAATGCTGCTGGCTGTAAAATAAGCGAGTGCACTTTTAAGAGTTTTTGTTTGTTTTCAGAAAGCTCATATGGATGCAAAATGCAAAAAAGTTTTCATTAACAAGATTTCAACAGTTTGAGTTCTGCTTTTGCCTTTTTGAAAGAAGATCCAAAGACGTTTTGTTTTCATTTTCATGTGTTTACAAAAGAAAATATCTACTAGCACTGTTACATTGTTATGTCTGGGGGATGAGCAACAAGATATTGGAGAATTATTCATAAGAATCATTTGTGTGATTTATACACACTCTCTTCTGCTTGGAACAAGGACCTCATTTTGCAGTACTCTCAATTTCTACCCACAGGCAGAAGTAGCACAGAGGAGAACACTCACTTGAACCTAGATTAAAGACAACAGAGATTAAAATCACTGAATGGAGCTTCAAGACACAGGGTAGTTTTGGCTCAGGTTTGTGCAGCACATGACAGTAGGGTCCTGGCTTCAGACTGCCTTTCCCAAGCGGTGCAGCACTGAAAGCCATACAGAAAGAGGGAAGAAGGGGGACCTGACCAAGCCGAGAACGCCTGGGAACTCAGCTGTGATAGAACAGGACGGCTGTGAGAAGAAAAGGGAGGGATGCATTTTGCAGACCTGTGCTCAATAGATGCATTATCCTGCAGGGAGATCAGGTTTTCAAACAGGTCGTTTGGACAAACATGCAAAACAAGACTTATAGAGTCATCTGAGTACTGCAGTTTTTAAGACATCCATAGTCCACCTAGTACTGAGTATCACGTCTCAACATTTTCACCTTTAAGCTCAAAACTTCAAAAGCACCTCAATATGCTTTTCTGCTCACCCAGACAACTCCTACTGAAGACAATGGAAATTTCTTTTCCCCAGGCCAGGCTAGGGTTTCAGGATTTGGACCTATTTTAGTACCTTAATGTTCCTCCAGTTCTGAAATCTGCTTTGCTTGCCTGATTGTTGTAATGTAAATAGAACACAACTGCTGACTGCAGAAACCCTGAACCAGCCCAACAAATATCTGATATTTAATACTCATTAGCAAGATTCCACTGTTAATACTACTTTAGAGGAAATAGGAAGCAAAAATTATATATTTCAACCATAATACATGAGTGCCCAATGCAATACACAGCAAAAAGGCCACCCTTTTAAACCACTCTCAGAAATCCCCACCAGTCCCACAGGACCCCAGCTGGCCTGCCCCAAGCTTCCCAGCTAAAGCCATGCACTGAGCAAAGCCCAGTTGCCATCAATCTAACAGAAGTCTTTGCTGAAAGCTTGTAACATCAGGGCTAGGGGATGACATATGGGGATGTACTCCTTGCCCAGTGCAGGCATTTTTTATTGGCTTCAGCCTTCAGCACATTGCAGCCACCACACCAGGTGACAGCTGGGCAGCGAGCAGCCAGGGCTGGAGACTGGAGGAGGGAGCTGGACGTAATTAACTGGACAATTGAATGGGTTCTGCCTCTCTGATTTCAATTAACCTCTGAACTTCCCAGTGACAAGATCTCATGGTTACCAACTAACTTCAGCAAAAAGCAGATGTTCTAACTGGTTAATTCAGTCCTCAAAAGCCATGTAGTTGAGATTTGATTATCTTCTTTCAGATCTCTTAGTGTTCACCAAAAGAAAAGTGAATAACATCTCAAAGACTTCTTTAACACTGTCACTGCATTAGAGTTGAGGTCTGATTACTGCATGGGAGCTGGGGGCTGATTCTGTTCGCATTTGTAATCAAATGCAGAATTCATTAATACGAGGAAAATGAAGTCAGAAGATCCCACAAAAATACATTAATTACATTAAGAACATGCATTCACAGCCTGCAAAACAGATTAGTGTGCACCAACAGATAAATAAGAAAGAGCGAGATAAGCAGAGAGCTAACATCAGAGAATAAATAAATCTAGCTACAACAAGAATAGATTCTACCATGATTCACCAATGACTTTAGAGATAACGTTTTAGTCTTAAAAGCAGAAGCATTTCAGAGATTCATTACAAAAGGTTGTCTTAAAATCCTATATGAATTACAAAGATTTCTAGCTTACAAAAGTGGCAATTTAGCATTAAAATGGATCAAAATAACTCTATTTTCAAAATGAAAACATCTTTCAAATTCATCCATCTTTTCCACTCAGAATCTGGAAAGAGAATTATTTTACTTGGCCTTTGCTTCCAACACAACTCTGTCACTTAAGACATGGACTGTCTCCAGTTAGTGGGCACATATTTAATTCAGCTATCATGTCTAGGGCTAAGATGGCTAAAGATGATATGATAAACAGTTATCACTCTGCCTATTGGCTTAAATGAATTTGTCCCTAATCTTTAAGCAGCTATAAATGAGAGTCAAATCCAAATTTATGATAGCAGACTGCACATTTTCATGTATCTGCAGTTACAGCAGCAGGTATGAGACACGTTGAAGGGTACTGAAGCAAAACTAAGTTACTGTGCCAAAGACTATAAATATCAGAAAACTTGACCAAGATCTTGTCATTTAAAACAAATGCAGTAACCTACAAAAAAATGCAAGGCAATTTCAAGAGAAAAACACAGTTGATGGTATAGATCATAATCCTATCTTAAGAAATGCATTAATAGAAATCTCACGTTAAAAAAAAATTACAAAGAAAGATTACAGGACTTTATTATGTATTGTTTGATGCTTTAAATGGTATGATAATTTGTAAAATTAATCACAAGCCTGCAAATCATTAATTGTAACAGTAAATATTTCTATTGAGTAAGTTCTTCTAAGGTAAATACCACAATCTAGCCTTATATTATACAGCTTTTCTTTCACATAACACATATTTAAATCATAAGCAAGAAACAAAATCAAACCTTCTTTAAAGTGCGCTATCCAACATCTTGATATTTAAGGAATTTCAATGGATACATTTATGAAAATCCTTTTTCCATCTTCCATTGGAAGATGCTTATGTTGTGGCAGTAATGCCCTTCAATTGCTTGCACATTAGTAGCCCTATCTAATAGAGTGTGATCCCAATGATAGAAGCATCTGTCTTTCCTCCCCCAATCAATAACGTTCAGCTAAAGTTCCTTCTTCCAGCGGCAGCATAAATTATTAGATATATGCAAATTGACTTGCTAATGTTAATTGCCAGGGCTGATTGGTGATTAATTTTTTGATTATGATCAATCATTCTTCGGGAATCTTAATAAGACATTCAAGGCAATCTGCAATTTGATAATAATTAGGAATCCCAGGTCATAACACATCCATAGCCAACCACAAAACATCTCCATGACTGAGCGTGCTGCAGGAGCAAGATTCCCCACTTTGAAGAACAGAGAAAGGAACAACCAAAGCTTCTGGAGCCAGCTGGGACCGTGTCCCCACATGTAACAAGATCTTTTTGCCATATTATAACAAGAGTGCTCACAGTATGTTCTATTAGATGTGACCATCCTGAATGCTGCGTGCCCTTTGTGCCATAGGAAATGAAATGGGGGCTGCACTAAGCTTCTGAAATCCTGTCTTCATGGCTTAATCCTGCTTTGTGCAAAATCTTCCTTTTTACCTGTCAAGAATGGTGTAAAGGAGTTTGAATGCAAATGAAATAAAATCCTAAGGTCTAAAATGATCCTGTGCTGCCTAATGTACCATCTTACCATGAGTTCTGAGGTATTTGCTCTTTCAATTGAAGAGCATGCAGTAAGAAGGTGGCTCAGTTTCTGTTTTCACTGAAAGGGCAGAGCAAAACTGGCCCCTACTTTAGGATATCTTCCAAAAAGAAGTTAGATCTCCACTGAATGCTATTTTGCCCAAGCAGTGTCTTCTAGAATATGTCATCATTTCCACAAGAAACCAAAACATGGTTTTCAGAAAGCGTTCAATTTTAAGTGATGGTTTTTACACAAATAGGAAAACATTTCATTTATCTCAGAACAGTTTCAAATTAAAAATTAAAAAAACTAAAAGCAACAACCCTAAATGAGTGCACACTTCCTTTCTATTTCTTCTTCTATACCACAAGCAAGAAATTCTTAGAAACCACAAATATACACACAAGGCTTTTAACTGTACAATGCATTTTTTAAAGCTTCAGTCCAATGTTTGTTTAATCTCATTATTTCTAAGCCGGTTTCAAGAACTTTAAACATTTACAGAGGGAATTTAGTAGCCAGAGCAAGCGTGGAATGTCACCAGCAGTAAGCACAAGTATGTACCAAGCACTGTCACTTCAGACTGAACTGGCTCAGTCCTTTCCTGTATGTCCCAGATCAACAACAGCTCATCCACCGTCAAAAGAGCCATGCTGTTGTAAAACCGCCGTCTTTGAAAAACAAATGAAGGTTTCCACTTTTTAAGTTAACATGTCATCATTTTTAAAACAAATGCTGCATATTTTCTTGAAGCAAATAATTTAACAACTGTTTAAGTTATCTCTGCAGCTGAGATTCCTCGCTGCTCAATGTATAAATCTAGCTCAGGAAAACTGAAACGCTAACACATTTCTTGGATTGGGTCTGTCATTCCTCTCTAGCTCCTCGCACTTTTACAATTCACAAGGTCATGAGTACAAAATGTGCTTGTTAACTTACACAAGAATAAAGCTGTCAGATGGGCTGAAGACTCCTTGCGTACCAGTTTAGTGAAATATGATTATCCAAGCTGTAAAATGGATAAACCTATTAAATTAATAAATCTGCTGCCCCGTAGTCTACCACTGATGTCACTGCCTTACCTACAAGGCACCCCTTCTTAAATTAATACTTGATAAAGGAATAAATCTCCTAAAGACGTACACTAAAGCTTTGCATGGAAGAGTTATCTTTTGTGTTACAAACTGTAAGTAATTTTTATTGCAACAGAGGTGAGAGAAAATGAATTCCAGAAAAAAGAAATCTTGGAAAAATATTATTACCCTGCCAACACTGTACACAACTAATCACTTCCCTGTTTCTTTATTATTATTACTCTAATGTATCAGTGGATTTCAGTGCCCATGGAAGCAAGGGGTAATTAGCAAGGTGGTGGATTAAGTGGAAGGACACTGCCTTAATACAGACAGATTGGGTCAGCTAGATATGGGCAAGCAAAATCATGATTCACTTCTTTCAGCTGCTTTGATTTATTACTCTGAACGTGCAGTGATGAAGTTTCACATCAGGGGAGAGAGGAGAAGAAGGAGTTTCAAAGCAGTCTTCCTTCAGGACTTCTTAGAAATCCTTTAGCATATTGTTTGCTGGAGTACAAAATCACTGCTCCTCATTATTATTAATAACCATCTACTGCACAGACACTCTCATAGAAACCAGAAATGCACCCTGCCAGGCACCAACTAAATAGGCAATAGGCAACTAGATTTTGCAAAGGCAAAAATCTCTGCCCCTCAAATATTAAAAAAAGAAATCAAAAAGTGTAAGGGAAATAAGCACTGACATGAAATCAGTTGCTTCAGGATCGCATGGAAAAAGACCAGCAAAAATATGGAACAGAAAACAGATTCCCCTGATCCCAACCAGTGCCCACAGATTGCGCTTTGATAATGTTAAAAATGAGATAAAAATAAAGTCCCAGCTCATCCAAAGGCATCCAACAATGTGCTCAAAGCTCAGCAGTGAATTTGTAAAAGGAAACAGGAAATGAAAACTAAAGAGAGTTGACATGATTACGGGGTGTTAATAAGAAAAGACATAAGCCAGGGGCCTTGATGTACAACTAGACAACAAGAGGTTATGTTTGGAGTCAGGGCTATGCTAATTTGCAAACCTGGGTCCATTTCATTAAGTGAGCTGAGAGACAGGCTGTCTCAGTCCAGCAGAGAGGGATCTCATTATCCATGTAGGGAGCAAGAGATAAGAATCTTTTAATAATTGCTGGGAATTTTTTTATGATGATATGGAATGCCAATTTATGCCTCTCCACTCAGTGTGGATAAAAACCAGCCTCCTTCATAGTTCAAACAGCCCCTTCCAGCCGTGGCCATTAGGACACGGAGGGAAAGCAGAGACTAATGTGCTTGCCTGGGAGACCACTGCTGCAAAACTCCATTAAATGCACTTCGTAGTGGGAACATTTTTGTTTACAGTGGATGGAAAACTTTGCTAACCGTTTATACTTAATTATTAATGGGCACAGCTGTAGGGTTTATGGCACAATCCAAAACCCAGTACAGTCAACAGACAAAACTACAGACATTTGGTCTTTAGATAAATCCTTTACTAATTTTTTGTTGAAGAATGGTCCTGAACTGACACCTTTGGAAAAAGTTAAGGAACAAACTACTGTGGCCTTCCCCTTGTCCTTCTCTCCAATTGTTTCTCACATGAATCACATCCACTGAAGCTTCTGAGAAGCCAGAGGCCTGCATATCTTTGCCAATAGCATCCCACCTCAGGCTAAGCACATCACAGATTTTGTGACAGGGACAAGCTGCCTGTAGGGGACTGCTTTTGAGAGACTTGCCTTCTGCATAATTTTACCAAACAAGCATGCTTATGGCTACTGCTGAAATCACTGGCAAAAAAGAATGGGGATAGAGTTGGACATGGTGCCATGCTCTTGTTTTACTGCATATCTGCTGAAGGCTGACATACAGGCACAACAACTCATCAAAATCACTCTGGTAGCATTAAACTTCTTAGAGCCAAATTCCTAAGAGGAAGCAAAACTCAGAAGAGCCAAATCTGCTCTCATTTGCTTGAAGTCTCTGGGTTGGACTGCACATCAGTGTTGGAAAACACTGTCCAGAGAACTCCAAATCTGTGCTTATCTCCAGAGCTAGCTGCAGCATTCGCATTTATGCACTAAGTCAAACTAAGGACTATATACAACCTACCTAGCTCCTTGGCAGAAACAAATAAGGCTCTCTTCAGTTGAATATGAACAGTGCCTGTTACGAGAGTGAGAGTCATTCAATGGATGTCACTTTTTGAGGTGTTGCAAAACAAATTTCAGAAGCAGTTGTTTCTGTGAAAAAAAGAAGAAAGAAACAAAACAGAGAAGTTGAACTGGGAGGGCTCAGATGAGCCAGGTCCCAGGAGAAATCCCAGACACGTCAGTGTAGGCTGCTGCTGGTGAGGAGCCAGGAGAACACATACAGGCATTCACCACATGCTTGTTCTTAACCTTGCAAGGACAGAGCTCTATGTTGTCTTCCTGGCAAAGCTCTGATAAAAGTTACAGCTTCAATTCCACACTCTTCCCTCCCCCTTCACCGCCATCACCACCACCACCCGATCCCTCAGAGAGATGAAGAAATACGAACAAAGGCTGCTGTAGATCATGTCGAGGCAACATTAAATACCTCTAATGGAGCTTAGATGAGACCAGCCTTCTTAAATATCTGGATGTTACCAGCAAACATCCAGGGACTGCCAACTGAGCGTCCTGCTCACTGGGGAGGAAGGGTCAAATACCAACCTTGTGTTTGCAGAATGTCTTGAGTTCCTGATGTCTTCGACCCTACCTCATAAAATGATGCTTGCATGCTTCTCTCATGAATGTTTTTTAAGAATACAGAAAGCAAGGGTATTAATTAAAACAGAAGAGATTTGCCTAGGGATCAGATGCCACGTGTAGTTCCCCTATACAACACTTCAAACTAGAGATGAAGTACCCAAATAACATTGTTTTAGCTTGAACACAATTCAGCCAATGTTCATCAAGCCAACAGTAAATTCCATCACTTTGGTAGCTTTGGGCTCTGCATATATCCAACTGCTGTATTACATCACATTTCATCTCAAACAACAGCAGAATGACGTACATCAGCCT
Source organism: Perdix hodgsoniae (assembly GCA_035772895.1). NCBI lineage: Eukaryota > Metazoa > Chordata > Aves > Galliformes > Phasianidae > Perdix > Perdix hodgsoniae. The sequence continues at coordinate 3,559,237 of JAPSGF010000017.1, forward strand.
TCACTTTTAAAAGTTTCTCTGTCTTCCAGTCCTCCTAACTAAGCATATGCCAAGCTTCACTTTCTAATCAGAGACATCATGATGTTAAAACACATGCTGATCTTCTCAACTGGATAAATGATGTCCATTAGGGGCTTGCCCAAGACCACTATTTTTTTGTTTTGTTTTGCTTTGAATTAAATACCAGAATTCAGCTTAGGTATTTAAAGGTAAAAACTAAATCTGACACTCCCAAAGCTTCATGCTAGCTATTCTACTCTGCTCTTCTTTCTCCTCCTGTACAGGTTCCTGTTGTCAAGTTGGGTAACCTCTGTTCAAGCTACCTCCATCTGAATTTATTTGTAGTGTATGGAGATAAAAGTCTAGCTCTGATAGCAATAGGATTCGGCAGGGTAATAGGCTCCAGATTTTTGAAAATCCATTTTCTATTAAAACGAATTCTCTCCCTGTGCTTATTTCTCATAATTACAATATGAATTTAAGGTACTGTAAAATTAATAGAACACCAGCGCTACAGACGGACGTCTTCGGCACAGGCAGACAGACAGCCTGGCCCTGCCGGTCCCGTCCGGCTGCAACCCTAACCCTGTGCATGATAACAACTGGCTTACCTTGAGGCAAACTCATTTACTGACCCTTTAAGACTAGTGTTAAGCTAATAACATGCAATACTTTTTGCAAGCTGGATCCATGACCACGTGGAGCAGATTTTAAATTACCCACCTTGTTACACACAAAACACCACCAAAATCTGTGGAAAATCCAGCTTCCACTACTGATATGTACATGAATTGATTTGCAAACTGGGAAGTGCAGAGACTTTAAAACCACCTCCAGTCTATTTTGGGTTAGGTCTGATCTCACGTTTTAAGAGGGTTCAGTAAATGTGAGTAGTCTTCAGTGACACTTTTCTTGCGAGGTACTGAGGAGCATTGGGATGGGCCTTAGGCCTGGTGCCAGAATCCGGATACCTTGCAGGCCACCACCCCATCACCTCCAGGCTTTGCAGAGGGTTTTGGTGTCCTTCTGTGGGCCAGTTCTCAGCCTAGCTGTTAATTTCGCAACAACAGCCCCAGGGCCACGGCAGGAGAGCTGCCGCCATGGCTCAGGGTTTGACAGGAGGATTCCTTTCCCCTGGCTTACCTGCATTGTGCATCCAGATCCACTTTGGGAAAAAATTCTGTTTTCTTCTGCCCTCATTTTAGGTTGTTACAGCTCAAGGCAGTGGTTCTGTGTTATGTATGGGAGGGTAAGAAGAGAAAGAAAAGGAGGCTCCTATTAACAGCTCCTGAAGTCTGTTACCCTGAACCAAAATATTACCTCCAGCCACATACCCCTGATACATACAATCACATATTTGCTCAAGTGTAGGATGTGATATAATTATAGCCAATTATTTTTTTTTTTCTTAGGTGCTTTTTAAAAACCAAGTTGTTATCTGTTCATCAGACTGTCAGTAAACACATCTCTTTCACATACAATGTGTTTAACTTCTGTTCAGGTAGCTTTACTCACACAATCCTCGTGGCACTTAACGATAACTATATCATTTTGAAACCTCTGCAAACAAATGAAGGAGTAACAACAGAGAGAAGAATCCTTTACCCATTTGAGACTAGATCATGAGGGGTTTTTGTTTGTTTTTACTCACTACGTTTATATTCACCTGCATCTCGAAGAGCCAGCTGTGGGGTCACAGCATCCCTAGCCCCAGCAGTGCTCACTCACATCGGCATCTTCAGGCAAAGGGACAGATCATATCCCCGTAGCTCAAGTTTTATTTTGCTACATGTGCATACAAGCCTGATTACTCTTCTTATGCTTCACAGAAAAATATACGCACACACTCATTTTGCTTCACAAACATACTTTTTACCAATGTGTGCGTTCTCCTGTGTCCTGTAAGCACGTACAAACCCCAGATCCAGAGCCCAGCTGATTATTATTAAGTTGCAGTCCTTCATGAATCATGATGTATTGCCTGGGTCAAGAAATGTCAAAATGGTGAAGTGGCCTACAGGTAAGTGTGTTCTGTGGTGTTGATGCCAGTGGCACTGCTGTAGATGCAGCACACAAAGCTGAAGAGCTGCCCATGTTCCTCTACAACCTGAGTTTTCCTCCACAGCTACCATTTAGTCCCATTTCAATCCTTCACAAACAGCTTCTGTCTTTATCCTAAATAAGTCACAGAGTTTAAACAATGCTATTTAACCTCCTGTGCCCTCTCCCCATATTTCTACCAGTGCCAAACACACGTTAGCTCATTCCTAAAAACCACACGCTGCCCAACCAATGCTGCCTAAGGAAAGCATTCATGAGTGTTTATGGGGCAGCTGAAGTGTAATGATTTAGTAGATGTTTATAAATGTTTATACTGTACAGATTAACATTCCCCAGGGGGCCTGTAATGAAGAGAGCGCTCCAACTGGAATCAAACCAGCCAGCCTGAGCTGAATGAGCATGAATGAATGCTGCTGGCCTACCCTCACTAGTTGTTTACTTAGTTTGAAAGGATTTCCTCTATCCATGCTCCTTCAGCATTTTGTTTGGAAGGGGCAAAAGAAGAGGATAGTCTTACAAGGAGCACAGTTTGGAAACAAGCTAGAAAATCCAGCCTGACACTTGAATCATGATAATTACTCACAAATTGCACTAGACAAAAGAACAAAGAGCCCAACCTGTCTGCCTTGGAAGTCAAGGCTGAAATTCCCATTGACTTCAAAGGAAATCAGGTCTCAGCCTTAGAATACAGTTTTCAAACATCAAGGTTCTCAATGTTTTCTTTACTTCTGTATTTTAATAGTCAGATCAGTTACCTTCAGGGTATTCAGCTCCCTGAGCTGAATAGGGATAGGGGAGCAGAATAAGCCCCCACACAGTTCAGGAGAAAACAGCAACCTGCTTCTTCACCTGAACTAGTCCATGAACTGGATGGGATCCAAGAGTGCTCGGGGAGCTGGCAGAAATTATTCCTAAGCTGCTTTCTGTCATTTACCAGTAGCTCTGGTCAACCTGGGAGATCCCAGACAACTGGAGACTTGCTAATGTCGTGGCCATCTACAAGACGGGTTAGAAGTATAATCCAGGGAACTAGAAACCTGTCAGCCTGACCCTGGTATACAGGAAGGTCATGGAGCAGATTGCCTTGACTGTGATCATAGGGCGTGTGCGGGACAACCAGGGGATCAGAGCTAGCCAACATGGATTCATGAAAGTCAGATCCCACTTGATTAACCTCACCTTCTTCTATGACCAGGTCATCAGCCTGGTGGAAGAGGAAAAGGCTATGGATGTAATCTACCTAGACTTCAGCAAAGCTTTTGACTGTCTCCCAAGGTATTCTCCTGGAGAAGCTGGTAGCCCTTGGTTTGGACAGGTTCAGTCTTTGCTGGCTGAAAAACTGGCTGGCAGGCTGTGCCCAAAGAGTTGTAGTGAACTTAATTAAATCCAGCTGGCAACTGGTCTCTAGGGATATTCTTCTGGGGCCATTATTATGTTCTGTCTTATGAGGAGAAGCTGAGAGGACTGGGATTGCTAAGTCTGCAGAAGAGGAGGCTCAGGGGAGACCTCATCACTCCCTACAACTCCCTGAGGTTGGCCTCTTCTCCCAGGTAACTGCGATAGGACAAGAGGTGAAAGCCTTACAATGTACTATGCGAGGTTCAGATGGAGATTATGAAAGTGTAGAGAGGTACTGGCATAGGCTGCCCAGGGAGGTGGTGGAGTCACCATCTCTGAAGCTGTTCAAGAACTGTGGAGATGTGGCACTAAGGGACATGGTCAGTGGGGATGGGTTGATGGCTGGACCTAGTGATTTTAGAGGTTTCTTCTGACCTTGATGATTCTATGATTCCTTTGGGGCATAGTGCCAATCAATCAATCTCTAAATCATCCTGTGAAATCAGGAGTATGGAAACAAAGCCCTCTAGATGTCTGCTGTAGTCAGGACAGTAAGGCTTTTTATAAATGACACACAAAACATGAATCGTATCAAAGGAGCCAGGAAAGGATGGGAAGAAAATAGAAGCATGGTAGGATCATAGCCAGCATGGGCCCTGAGAGGTGACTGGAAATACCAGGGTGAAGGTGAAGTGCGTCATCTAGAAAGGAATACCACTGCCAGCAGATTTCTGCACACTGAGTGCTCACATTCTTCCTGGGGCCATGCTCCTTTGCTGATGCAAGGAGATCCATTGCTTTCCTCCAAATTATACTAATTCTGCTTCTGATAGCTATATGTTTGCATTTTGTAAACTCTCAAACCTCAGCACTGAGGGCAATGGCATTGAAAATGTCTACTGTGATTCTCCAGCTTCCCTAATGGATCAGATAGATATAGCTCTCTCTACACAAAAACACTTGTTTCAACAGGTTTCTGAGATGTTTCAAAGGTTCAGAAATAAACTTGCTCTGAATCTTGGATGGAGACACTGGACAAAGGCAATTTTGTCTGCAGTGGTTTATTTGCCCATCTCACAAAGCTGTCTGAGATAGTTATAGCATTTGGCAAACACTCCTGGTCCAAGTTCCCTCAGTAACCCCACTTGGGTCGTTAGGTGAGTGGAAAAGACAGATATTTGAAATCTTCTAGAGCACTGTAACCATCAGGTAATTAGCTGTAGCAGTCTTACAAAGTAGGAAGGGCTCATGAGAGCTCTGAAATGAAAGCACAAAATGCCTCCTGGAACTAATTTTGGAGCGGCTGAAGTATTTAATCCTGCAAATTATTGCCAGTGAGAAAACATCAAGGTACTGCTGGATCATAATAGTGGCAAACCAGCAGGAATGGTTCACCCTAAGCTGCTTCCTGCTGATGGCTAAGCAATCAGACATGCTTTACATCACTCACAAAGGACAGGGTGCAGGGGCAGCTATGTTTGGTCCCCTGTGACTTGCAAAGTAGCCTGGAATTGTCCTTCTTTTTGCCTGCAAAGGATCCCTCATTGGCAAAGCCAGGGCAGACCTACACTGCAAATAGTGAAGAATAAGGACAAGAAGAATAAACACTGGGGGTATGAGCAGCTCCGTAGGACTGCTTGATTATCAACTCTGATTCCACAGATGCTCTCCGTCCTTCAGAGAACAAAAAGGGTTTGTAGAGGTGCACAAACACCTCTTTCATTTGAAAAGATGCCTTTGGAATTCTTGATCTGCTAATGAGTCCACATTAATGAGGTTGAGGAGATTGGATTTATTCTTTCATCCTTCTAGGAGTCAGACTCTCCACGTGTGAAATGGGAAAAGTAAATATTAACCTTGCAGGGGCTGTTTTTAGGAAGAGGGAATGGCAGACATGGGACTAGAAACAAACTTCTTAAGTTCTTAAACCCGATCTGTTTTCAGATGCAGCTCTTCAGACCTAAAATCCTCCTGTTTATTTTGATCAGACACCACACCACGTGAAGGAACTAGGGAAGTCCGTATTTATTCCCACTGGGAAGCCACTCAAGAGTCATGTTGCTGTTCTAGTTAAAAAAAATAAAAAATAATTAAAAAAAAAAACATTTAATTTCTAGCCCAAATGTATTCATAGCCAATTAATGCCCATTTGTCTTGTGCCAAAATATTCTTTTATCTTTAACAAGTAGTTTGTTTAGCTCTGCGAAAGCTATATACTTGATTGCTACAGAACCTAGGAATTTCCTCTTCCACAGTCTGTAGGAAAAAGTGTTGATGCAAGAACATGCTGTACTATTTCATGCAAATTTTGCAGGAGCCCATCCAGATGCACGCAAGAATCCGTGTATGAATTTCAAGACCATTTCCACTACCATCTTTCCCAGCTAGAAGGCTTCTCTCATCTTTTAAAAAAACAAAGAGAAGCAACAAGCTACAGTTTAACCTTTCCTTGAGAACTGCTTTCCAAATGGTATAAGCTGCAACGTATCATCCTCTCCAAAACCCACCAGACACTACGAAGCACTCCATCTGCAAAGATAAGATTTAAGATCCTGCATATTTGATTAAACAACAAGCACTTCGGAACTCAGATTTTCTTTCTTTTCAGGCACAGATTTCCTTTTGCACATGAACCATTTATACTTTTATAAAACCAAGAGAATGAAAGTTAGGCAATATCAGAACAAAAGCTGACCATAAAACCATACATATGTGCATTATGATTCACTCTTTAAGGATAACATCATGTCTTATTTTCCCCCAGATTCTACCTCAGGATGGACAGTGCTCATTTAATAAGCAGATACTCAATATCTTGTTATAGCATCATTATTCAGCATGTGGCTTGAGGTCTTATTTACTGCATAGTATTCAAAACCTACTTGGAAGACACAGCTGCTAATTTCTCATGAGTTCTTCTAGAGCTCTTATCAATATGGCATAGGAGTGCTTCAGAAAGATTAACTTCTGAATTTACTCCCTAAGATGAGAGAATATTACTATTCCTGTTTAACAGATGGGAAACTGAAACACAAAGAGATTCAGGTCAAAACATTCTGCTAGCACTGGGCACCCAAACTGAGATGTCTGTGAATTGATTTCTTAGAACACTTAACATACTGCATCACATGTCATGAGAAATACTGCTAAACGTGTTCTGCAAATGGAATACTGAAAGGAAAAATAAGAGCCAATTTTGAAGAGTTTTGTTTAAATGAACTTCTCTCACACCACATGAGTTTTACATCGTTCAAAGGCCTTACCCATGAAAACTGTCCACCTTCTTTGCACTGCTCTTCCTACACAGCTCCTGTACCAAAACCAGGCAGACCCCTTTAGACACCAACCTCCCTCTCTACCCAGCCGTGACTGATGTCCTGCTCAGCTCCACCTTCTGCATGGAATGAGAGCAGAGTCCTTCACTAAATACAGCACCTCGTCATGTAATTAAAGACTACAAGAAATGCACGTACAAAAGGAAGCCAAATAAACACTACACAGGAACCTTAATTTCATGATTTCCCATTATTCTTTCCTAAATAATAAGCTTTTCTAGAAGAACGCTGTCTCCATCATATAAACATACATACTAAAATACATATATGCACACCATACATATAATACATATGATATAAACATTATGATATAAATGAAATAGTGTAAGTTTTTATATACTCTTGTTCCTGATTTTTATCAGCTGATATTTTCCAAAAACTGAAAAAGGTTTGAGAAATGAAATATCTGCCCTATCATGGAATACTAAACCCAAAGTATTAAACTTTTCAAGCTGAAATAAGAGTCGATCACAACCTGCCTACAGGTTCCAGTTCAGCATTTTGCCCATGTCTTTTCCTTCTAAGGGATAAAAGTGCTTAGCTGAATCAGGCCCACAGTAATTTCCTAAATTTCTGTGCTGAAGCAATACATACTCTGAATTTCCAGTGTGCAGGAAATTCATTTATTTCATAACTTTATTCTGTTCTGAACTGGGAGAACACCTATTCCTTCCATGCCTCCAACTTTCAAATTTCCCCTGAAATTTTACTGATGTTGGGTTTAAGTTATTGTAAATAAATTAACCAGAGCTGATACCAACATGAGAAATTTCAGTGTGTCTTTACAGCTCGACAGTTACAAGAAAGTAAGGAAGCCTGGAAAGTTTCAAGCAACCTCAGCTATAGGTACAGCTACATCTCCGGCCATTTCTAAAATACCACTGTACTAGAATATAAAACACATAATAACAAACCGAATAAAACTTGTGCTGTGGGTTATTTTCAATGCAGTGACACCAAAGCAGCCTTCAGCAGAACTATCCTTTTTTTTCCCCAGACAATTTTACTGCCTTCCACCCAGGCACAGCAGAGCAACAAGGGGAGCCCTGTTCTCCTGCACGCTTCATACACTTCTGAAAAAGGACCCAAACCCCTTCTTTTTCAAGGAACCAAGATGAAGCTGCAGCCACAGGAAGCACCTGCATGAAAGGACTGCAGTGTGCAGAGCTGTGCTGCTCTGAGTACAGGGAACTGCACTTGTGGGCAGTCCCAGTGTGCGTTCAGGAGGCTAAACCAGGGTTTGGGCTTACCAGGCGTTACCTGTGACCAAAAGATGGGAAGTTGGGCCATTTTGCTGGTTGATAGTTTGTTCTTTTGTGTTTCTTTATCAAGGGGATGAGCAGAGCGCAGCACCAACTTGATGCAGATATCTTGAAAGGTTACTGTGGGGCTTGCTGTGAACCTGGGACTAAAGGAATGAGAAGAGAACCACATGGTCAAAAATCCATAGATCGGGATCTTCTATTTTGAAGGGAGATGAGAAACTGCAATTAAGCATTCAGCTGAGGGCAGCTCTTTCCATAACAGTCGGGCAGCAAAAACCGCTCAGTCCCAACGTTGCTGCCAGCAACCAGCGAGGAATTCCCCTGTCATGAGGCCCATGACTCACGCCTGCCCCTGCTGCTTCTCTCCCTCAGATGTAGAGGCCATGTTTGTGGTCTGGGATGTGTCAAGGGAAAGGCACTGGCAGAGCAGCCCTGTTGCTCAAGCCCTCACTCACTGCCCAGAGTGACAGCACGCAGGTGGCACCAGCTCCCCTGTCCATCCCTGTGCAGACAGATAACAATCCTTAATCTCTCTTTTGCTCATGCCCCTGCCCCTACTGAATAACCAGAGTAACTATCAGCTCCCAGGTGGCCCCAAAGCTTCCCATGGGGCTGTCATCATCAGTTTCAGCACTGCAAAGTGAGGCTCCGCGTGCAGCAGTGCTAAAACTGGCATCGAGGGCTCTCATCAGCTGTACTCAAATTAATAACAGAGCTGCTGCCGCAGCAGTGTGAGCAGTTTGCAACATTTGTATTTTGAGCTCTGGATATTTATTGCTTTGTTTTTCACAGGCCCTTTTAATGCCTCCAGGAGTAATTTATGGGGACAGAATAGCATGAAAAGAGCAGATCCCACTTATTTAAATCTCTGGAAGATGAAAATCGCATGAGAATAGCAGATTTCACATTGCTTCCTCTCCACAAATGGCTTTCTAAGGCAGTAAAAGCAATGGAAAAGCAAACATAAACACCAGACAAACACCAATGTATTCAGGTGTGTTTGGGCTTATCCAAACGCTGCATGGAAATACTCAATATACCCAATACTTGGGTTTGGATGCTGTTTTGCTAACCTATCCCACAAAAACTTTGCAGATTTTAGCAATCATTAACCTAACTAGCTAGATACACACCATAATTTCTTTTTTAATTAATTTTTACTGCAGTAAAGGATTACTTTATAAAAACACAGTCCTTAGCATTAATCTTGGTACTTTTCAGATTGATGAATAATATGTGTGACTGTGGTAGCTTTTATTTTTTGGCAGCTTTTATTGCTCCTGCTCCAGAGCATGAAGCAGACTCATCTGCACACCCAGGATGGTCCAAGTTTCCAGCAACTGACATGCTGGTTATTTATTTTATAAAATAAGCGAATCAGTGAAGCATGACTAATGAACTTTTTGATCCAGGGAACACTCATCTATGCAGTCTCATTCAGAATCAGTATCCTTTTGGGGCTAGGAATAACACCAGTGACCTGGAATGTTTCACCAAGTTTTCCTCCTAATGCCGGGTAGTGTTGTTTTGGGGGTATCTGTCATATGAAAAGCTTTACATTATTTGAAGTGCAGTGTGGCATTTCTGAAATAAGTACATTTTGTCTAAGTAAGGCAGATTAAAGAGGCTTCTTCGCTTTGTCTTTTCCCATTAATTAATATTCCGACTCCTTGATTTCCAGATAAAGTCATAGACCATAAGATAGAATGTTTTTCTACTTCAGCTCTACTATATTTCATGCTTTGCTTCATGAGACCCAATTTATTACAGTGATGGATGAATCATAAGAGTATATTTTAAACAACCATGAGTGTACCTGCTTGGCTGCTCATTTTTCACAAAGTCATTCCAGGAAGCATTTAAAAGTCAGAAGACTGCCCCAGAATTTGTTTGAATAATCCAGACATTGTGATTCTGCAAGACAGGATAGAAGTCAACTTAAGAGCTTTCTCGGGCTTCCAGTCCCATCAAAATGCCATCAAGGCCTCTGATGGTTCAACACACTGTTTTCACACAGTGTTGCGAAGGGAGAGGTAGCTCAAATGATTTCTCCTCAAGCATCAAACTAGATTTCCATCCAGTGAAAAAGGTGTACGCATGCTCAGCTTCATTTACTGTCACCTCAGTGTAACTGGGGGAAATTGTCTGCAGCCCACTATGCTGCAAACGTGCAAGTCTTTGCAAAATCATAGCTACCACAGCTCTGAGCTTTGGAAAGCTGTGAGATTATTCATAATTTCACCAGCCTGACTCAGCAGAAGGAACATGGAACCATTTCAAGTCACATTTCAAGCTGCTTATAGTTATTGGGAAAAAAAGTTGCATCCCCTGAATGAAACATAACTTTCTCTGTTCCTCTATCTTATGTTTAAAGAGAATTAAACCTTCCCAAAACTTGCTGGGAAAAGGGGGTCAGGGGGATACAGAAGGACAATTCATCTCTAAATTACATTGCTCTTCAGAGTAAACCACAGAGGGCTGTAATGGGACAAGTAATTTTTTTTTTACATGGCATAATTAATTAGAATCCATAAAACCCAATTAAACAGCACTTTTGAGACTATCAAGTGGTGTATGTTTGAAACTGCAAATATGACAGCATAAGTACAATTTTATAGCTGGGCACACTCCTCAGGATTATTTTCGGTGCTCTGCTGAAATGGGAAATGGCACCACTTTGGCCCCTGCTAATAAATCGCTGGCAAACAGGCTATATTAATAATCTTTATGGGGGCAGGATGGAAGCCAGATGGGGCAGGGAGGGGAGCGTGGAGGTGGCATAATATATCGGCCTGGAAAACATAATCCAGGCCAAAGCAGACATTTAATCTCTGTGTGTACCTGAGAGGGCTGCTAATGCAAAGGGAGAGGTGGTGGGCTGAGAAGGGAATCCCCGAGAGAACACAGAGGATATTTTCAAGGTTAAAAACCAAGGTGATCCCTAGCCAGTAGGCACTTGGCCATCTGCACAGGAGGAAACAAAGGAAAGAACAGGTTTAGCAGCCTCCAGCAAGGCAGGGCCTGGTCCACTTGGCATGGAAATGACAAATGGTGCTGGGGCACCCACCTCACCCTGCCTCCCAGTCATACTCAGTCCTTCCTCACTGCCCTAGGAAAGGGGACGCATGTGCATGCATGCAGTGGTTTCCATGCATGTGCACAAGATTGATATACAATCCATCGCAAGTTAAAGCTCACTTTGCCCTTGTTTATTTACACGAGGCCCCACTTGTGTTTAACTTGGCAGCCAAGAGGTCTGCTCCTTGTGCCAAGCACTAATTCCTTGACTGCCCTGACAGGCCCTGGCGTGCACACCTGAAAGTCATTAACGCTCGGACCCATTTTGTTTTCACATTTTGAGGCAGTGACCCGCAGCCACGTACAGCTTCAGCAGACACTCTATCATCTCCCCTGTCATCAGCTTCGCGCTCAGCGGCCCGGGCACTGCCAGACCACAATAAGCAATGGACTAACGGGAAAGGCCTCAATCTGAAAGGACCAAGGCCTCTGTGGAGCTCCCTCCCCTCCAGCACACTGAGGGCCAGGGACGCTTTGCGGAGGCCTTCTTACTTCTTGAGTTACGAGTTTGTTTGGTTTGGGAATATTTTATCCTTCATCACACTGCATCGCTATTTGCTAAGTAAACTGCCTGTGACAGCTGAGCTTCTGTGACAGAACTGGACAGATTCAATTCTAACAGCCCCACAGTGTGCTTCATGCAAGCGGTTCCCAAAAAGCATAACTTTATCTTATCAGTCACTCAGAAGATTCCTCCAGAGTCACCTACGAACACAGGATGAATAATGAATCAGGAAATGCAGAAATATGGACTTTCAGATGAGATGGGGAAGCAGAAGTGCAGAGAAAAACTGGTCTGGATGGGAAGCACGGCAGTGAAGATGTGCACCACCTATGGGAAGAAGCAGACACTTCACAACAGAGAAGAGATACCCTTTGCATATTTCCTCTACGTATTTCTGCAGAAATTCTGTTGCACCACGCATTATGCTCTCTGAAGGTTTGCCACAACATTATTATATGTGGCGATGCTATTCATCTAGTTTCTGAGAGTCCTTTTAGAGAATAACAAAATCTCCTAAATATCTTCATTTCATAAGGCCATTTCACCTGCACTGTGACCTGTAAGCTTTCTCCCCTACGTAAGTTATTTTAAGCCCCCAGTCTCCCTAGCTCTCCAAACGCTGCCATTTCTATTCTCTCCATGTTTAATTTTCTCTCTCTAAAATTGATAAGGATAGAGACTCTGACAAGCTAATAGTCAGTCCCAGACCACAAACAGGTTTTAGACTAAGTTCTCATGACCTTGAAAAGGAAGGAATGGGAAGTCTAAACCCTGGAGAGCTTTAGATTTCCGCAGGGGATAACAGCATTACATATTTTCTATGGCAATCTCAAGGCTGTGCACTTTGAAGTCATCACTCACTATACATTTATCTTAAAAAACAAAATAAAACCAAAAGTCTGAACAACAAAAACCCATTTTTGGATTCTTCTGGGGGCTTTTTTTTATAGCCCTTCTGAGCCCTGCACTGTTAGACATGTGGTAACTTACAGTCAGAATACAACCATGAAGCTAATAAAATGTTTATAAATGCTTTCAGACAGTACAAAAGCAGCATTTTCTCTGAAATATATTAAGTGCATGCTGATATTGACATTTTTTCAGAAGTCTATGTAGTTCACATGTGACTTCTCTATCAAGTCCTTCATTGCTGGGATTTTCAATGTTCTTCCTTCTCACTGCATCCCTGTAAGATTAGCCAGCCTAATGCTTCCCATTCGTACACGTTACTTTGATGGCCAGAAATGAAAATGGACCTTAAAGTGTAAAAGCTGGGATGGTTTAATATAAAATCTTGCTCCAAAAGCAGATAACACAGGTTTTTTCCCAAGAGATTTTCTTTTTCTTAATTAGAAAAATAAAAGGGTGCCCTGCACTGTATAAGACATACTGAGACGAAGACCTTCCTCTTCAGTTCAAGCAACATATATGGTAAGAAGAGTCTGGCTGGGCATTTTGGAACTGGGTACTCAGTATATGTTTATGTGGGCAAATATAAGGTCATATATGGTGAAAAAAAGGGAGAGAAAATTACTTTTAGCTTAAGTTCTGGTCTAGATGTAGCCTTTCTAGATGAAGGGCTCATATATAGGAGGTAGGAAGCTGGGACTGTAGCAGACTGGTGGTTGAGCTAGTTAGGGGGCATGAAGAATATCAGCAACCATCTTGAATGGATGGCAAATGTAGTTTGTGTAGACATGTGTCATTCCTGTACTGCAGCCAAGTGAAACTACAAACACTATTAAAAGTATAAGGAGGCTTTAATTTACATTCTTGTTAAGGCATCTTTATGTTGCCAGAATATTGCAAGTGGGGTTAGCATAAATGAGAACCTGGCCTTAATATTCTCAGACAGAAAACTGCAACACACAGACACACTGACTTGGATTCTTACGCTCCCTTCTGCTAACCTGATGTACGTGCATTGACTAAAACTGGGAGAGAGAACACTGCTTCTCATGCTCCTCCGCTGCACAGCAGCTTCAATGAGCACAAAGGATCAAAAGACTCCTTTCACATCTCAGCTATACCAGTCCTGTACAGCACCACAGCTAACACCACCACAGCCAGCTGGACCACAGTGCCCATGCCATCACAGCAATCACAGAGCTAAAGTCACAAGTTCAACTCCAGCACCCACCTCACCACGAGTCATTCAGGAACTTCCACTGCCTTTTAGCAAGCTTCAGACTTTTAGCACAGAAGACCAAAAACCACGAATACCACACCGGTGCTCTGTCCTTCACTAGACAGAAGCACAACAAAAAGTAAATTGCAGTGATCCCTGCCTATGTGACCGGGGGCAATACACACCAGCCAGGAGCCCGAGAAGTTTCTCACTACCACCAGAAGCATCTGTGTACCCCATCCAACAGCCCATTTCCAGCTGAGGCCAATTCCTGATGCTTCAGAGGAAGACGGAAGAACAAACAAACCCAGAGGCCACGTTATGCTTGAAAGGAGGAGAAAAAAAAAACCTTTCATGGCCCTGGAGGAAGCCCTGGAGCAAAGAGATGAGACGTGGGGTTCAGAGCAGGCTGTGAGGAGACCATTCCATCAGAAATGAAAAATCATCATATAAAAGACAAATGAGAGAAAAGGTAACTCTAAACACATATAAGGAAAAAGGGTAAAATTCTAAGGCTTCTGGAATCAATAAAAAAAAAAAAAAAACTCATCAACCTTATTCAGGCCAAGATTTTTAATTTGACATAGCTACATTTATTTCTAAATAGGAAATCTGTAGCTCAGGAAATGTTGTCTTAGGATGTGTTAATTTTCATAGGCAAATGAAAGGTGCTAATCTGTCTCTGTCACTGTGTAATACTGAACAGTTAAATGCAGACTGAGCTTGGAAACAGTATATGGCAGACATCCTTAAAAATTCATTCAAAATATATTAAAAGAATAATCTTTTCCAAATCTGTCAACAAGATCCTAGCCACTGTTCCTGGCAGGAAAACTAACTTAATTTGGTAAACCAGTTACTTTTGCTCTCACAAACATTTTAAAAGAAATGAGGTCACAGAAAGAAAAGTGGGGATGTTAAGAAGAGCTTTGATAGCTCTTCAGCAGCACACTGCCGTATTATGGGGTCTATTTCCAAGGGACTGCTTGGGCTCTAAATGCACAAATAAACCTGGGCTGGGAGGGAGGTTAGGCTCCAAGCAAGGGCTGAGGCACTGCAAATTCAATTCACCAAGTGGTTTTGCTGTGAATGCTTTTCCAGGTCTCACACCATTACATAGGATGTAACATCATTATGATGTCAACTCTTGGACCAGGGAGCAAGCTGATTTAAGTTTTACGAGGGAAAGGATGAATACTTTCAAAGGAATGGTGAGTCGAATAATGCAGAACTGGTAGGATCACAGTTCAGGGAACTCATGGCTACGCTTTGAACTATTTTTAGCAAGGTACTGCGAGTTCAGGGATAGCGAGGGCTCGAGTGAAGCACAGCCTCTCAAAGCGCTGACAAATTTCTATCAATTTTGCAGAAAGGGAATCAAAACCTCTCTTGCCTTTCACTGAAGGTGACTGCCGTAGCAAGGCTGCTGCCCGCATATGGCCAACTGCGTGTACAGGCAGGGAAACAGCACGTGTGCAAGAAGCCTTCCTTCCCTGCGCTCCATCCAAGGATGAAGGACAAACACTGACCTTATGCTTGAAGCCACACAAGCCCATCATCTCTGCTTCCTTCGGGATGCAGCAGGATTCAGGCTTTCTCCAGCCCTGGCACAGCTCCTCATCACGCGGCACTGCCTTCCCATGGGCACTGTGACTTTGTTTTGCCCACCCAAAGAGCTTCTTCCTCAATTTGACTTCACTCCCAGTGCTTTTAATCTGTAGGAGAAAAGTAACAAACAAAACCATGTCAAATTCAGATATTTAAAAACAAACAACAAAAACCACATAAGTAAGTTTGCCATCCAGGTTTCAAAGCTGTTGCTATTCCTGCAGTCAGAGGATGTTAATAAAATCCTCCCCCCAACTTTGGGGGGAGATGCTTACTTTTGCCAGCCGTTGTTAGATTATTATTTTTTTCCTTCTTTAAATGCGTACTTAAGAGTATTGCAGATCACCAGGAGTGCACAAGGAATGGGTTGCTTTATAAGCTTTACTACAATTATGGAAAATGTTGGAAATACATACTGTACGTTTCCTGTATGTTGGGACTGCTACAAGCAGAGAAAACCCACATTGAAGGGGATTTCTATGCAAGCTATGCACCAAATGAAGATTGTATTACAAGCTTGGATTACTGATTTAAACCTCTTCTTTTCTCCCCACCCATTTCTATGATAGCTTTTAAACTTGAATAGCCATATAAGTTCAAATGTTCTTTTATAGGGCAAAATAAACAGCTTTTATGGTTCAGAAACTGCATGCTTAGACATCAACACTTCACCACTAATTCACGCAGGTTCAAACTAAAGAAATTACAGTTGCTGAGAATTTTTTTTCCAAAAAATTCAAGATGCACTTGGAATTAGATGTTATGAAAATTGTGGATGCAGACAATGTTTATCTTGACAAAGTGCATCCAGCGTGCTGCCTTCCACATCCCCCAACTGCCACAAAATCAGAGGAAAATCGCTGGTAAAAACATCAGAGGTGTGGGATGTTGCTACAAGACATTAAAACATATTATTCATATCACTGACAGGCCTTTTTTAGTAGATTTTTTTAAAACAAAGGATACCTTTAATATACTAAAAGGGTTTTATGAGCGCTAATGTAATTTCTACTGGTTTTACCTTCTTCTAAATCATCAGAGTAGTGGAAAGAGCATTCAGCTCAGCCTGTTTGGTACAACCCTTTCCAGTGGAGCAGCAGGAAGATGCCCATCCCAGCTGCTACCTGGACCCTGCATTGGAACAGCACTGTCAAGCCCTCCACCTTACATGATGCACTTCCATCCAAGCAAGCATCCGAAGGACTTTATGGGTAGCCCTGGCTGTTCTTCCCCATAAAAGGGAAAAGCAGCGGGCCAGCTATGCAAATTCCATATTCACACAGAAGCAATAGGAGGGTATAAAACCCAAGCAAGAAACAACTTTAATGGGATGGTACCATCTGAATGCACTGAAAGTCAAAAAGAGAGCAAGAGCTGTATTCTGCTGTGCTGGGGAGACTCTCTGCCCTGTAAGATCTAAATAAAAATACCCACATCCCAATATCTTTCTCCTAAAACCTACAGTGAGTATACATTTTATTTATTCATCTATACATCTGTGTATTCATTTTATGAGCAGCCTTTTAATTCGGTAACAGCAATTTTTTTCCTCCTATCAGCCACATTAGCCAGCATTTAAGTGGTTAAAGCAGTGGCTTTGTTTCCAAGCAAAGATAATCCTGTTCCTGAGGACACTAGTAATGGTGGTATAGGACAACATAATCAGCAGCACAAGGATATAAACAACTCCTAATTATCCCAAACCAAAAATTTTGAACATCTTGTTACATTTTTTCCTTAGGCCTTAAAATTACTGAGTTGTTATGGTTGGATGCTTTGTGGTGAATAAATCTAGAATAATTCCCTGGAAAGAGTGAATTGCCGCTGAAGTGCTGTGAGTGCAAAAGACCACAGGACCACGTTTGCCCTGGCTTTCCCATCCAAAGGGGAAAACCATGCAATGTTCTCATCATGTGGGGATGGGGAAGAAATGGGGAGGAGCGGTGATGATTTGATTTCGAGGAAGTGGGAAGCAGTTGCACATCCTGCATGGAACACGGGCAACAGAGAGAACACAGCATGAGAACACAGAAAGCTGGCATTTCTTACAAATTTCTGTCAAAATGCTAAATCCTGTAGGCCTCCAGGTATGTAACAAACAAACAGCCATGAAAGAAATCTGCATGAAGTCTGAGGGGATCAGTGGGTGTCCTTTCCCACATCACGCACACCAAGGTACTAATCAAGGCTAAGAGCTCTCACAGAGATAGGAATACAAGATTTGGTGCCGAAAACAGAGATGGGACAGGACATAAGATTCAGATCTGCAGCCAGATCAAAGTAACCATGTTTAGAGCCAAATCCAATGCACAGGCATTGAATATACCTCCAAAACATGGATGTTTTTGGATCTAGAGTTAAGATTCTGTCATCAATCTAATCTTGAAATGGGTGGATCAAAGATGTTCAGTCTGAGACTCTGCATAGTGCTAACAGATAGTTTTGAACAGGAATGATTCAGTACAATGCTTCAAGCAAGGAATAAATTTGTTGGTGGACAAGTTGTGAACTGAAAGAGCTGTGAAACTGACGAAGGAAATTACTACGTTCTTACAGATTGCTTTGGTGTGTTACCTTGCAAGGTTGGCTTTATTTATAAAAGCAGGGAAAAGGAGGTACAGTGTGGTTGAGGAATTGGCCCAGAAAATTGGTAGCAATGCCAGAAGAGACTGGAAATTAAGAAGGATGTCCAGTGGTTTGAGTGCTGGCTCGGAAATCAGAAGCAATCATATGTTTGCTTCTCCATCCCAGATTTCCTGCATGACCTTCGCCAAGTCCTTTACTGTTTTGGTGTCTCAGCTTCCAACTCATCAAATAATAAACCTTCTTAAAAATAAAAATTAAAAAAAAAAAAAATTGTGGGGAGGGTAGAGCTCACAAAAAAAGAACTCTCACTCACCTTTTTGCAGCCTGTGACTTGCAAGTGGCCTGATACTCTGAATAAGGAGAATGGATAGCCTCCTGAATTATTCAAAATAAAAACAAAGAAATACAATTATAGAAATGAACTGCTTGCAAAACACTTAAGGCTATAGGGACAAGCCTGTTGATAGATTCTTCTGACAGTGCTGTGCTTTAAGGTAGCCACACTCCAGATCAAGCTATGGGAAAGAGAACAGACCTGAAAAAAGTTGCTCTGTTCAGGCTGGAACTGGAGTTTGCTCTGTACATGGCACAAATGCTAAACTTCTTTTCTATGTTGGTTATGCAAGTGTGAAGCAGTACTAACTGTAGGCCACCAAGGAATCAGTCCTGGCATATACTTGTATGAAATGTGGCCACAACAACCTTCTCATTTATTCCAGCATATGCATTTTCTTGGCCACCATTTTTTAGCCTCATCTAGTCAACTACACTAACATTTTTGGCCAGTATAAACTTTTGACCTGATGTCTGTGCAGATTTGAAAGGAATTTCCCCTTCCGCACACATGATCTTCCATTAAGCAGAGCCAGTTCCACGATTCCTGGAAGAATTAAGAGGTACAGATTTCCGGTAACTCTGGATCTTTGCAGTTAACGTTGTGGTCTCCAGTTGGGACACAAGAGAATTCTTTCACACGTCGTGCAGGCTGGTCATTTAGGGATGGCCTTATACACCCAGTGAATAAAGGTGGAGTCCTGAATTATTCAAACTGGAAATCTCAGATGGTGTTCACTCCTCTGATCCAGGTGACCAAGTGCTATGCAGATTTTGGGGTGAAAAAATATGTGGTCAGCTTACAAAAAGAATTTCACTACAGATGGATTACTGCTCTGGAGGGAAGGAAAAAAAAAAAGGATAAGAGCGAGATCTTATCTACAGTCCTTTTAGGTTTATCAGCCGTGGAGAACTGCAATTAAAGAGGGCAAACATTTCTACCACTGTGTTCTCCTAATTTGGTTCATAGCACTTGCTGCTGAAGGATTTTTCTTGGGACACTACTACCTTTAATGGAACAGACTCTAGGACAATTCTTCTAGTATAAAAAGGAAGCAACTTTTTAAATGCCTGCATAAGTAGAAGTTGAATTTCCACTGAAAGCCAACTGACTGCTAGCATTAAAGGTCAAGCTTCATAAATATATTTTGGCAATAAAAGCAGTAAAAATAATGAAACCAATCAGTCAGATCAGTAGAACAAGGAAAATACTCAGCATCAGAGGCATAAAAAACTTAAACTATGACCCTACGCTACTGTACGACTTCAAGAAGGCTTAGTTGAAACTCTTCCTCCTCCTAAACAGCCCCTCAAGCTGCAATTTTTCAAAGCTTCCATTTCTCTGCTATCTAAGCCTGATGTCTCTGAAAAACGCAGTCACTTAGTACGCCCACACTTAGAAGCCTACCTGCTCCCCAGGGCCCCACATCTCTGCTTGGAGGTGACAGAGCTGTTGCATTCTCAGTTGAGATGCTAAGAAAAACGGGTAGCACAAGGGCTACATCCTAAATCTCTCTCATTCACACATTAAGGAATTTCTCCTTGTGCTGCAAGAGTGCAGCTCCCTTTCAGATGCCCCAACTCTTTCTCATGCAAAGCCCCATTACAGAGTGCCCTGGTAAGCTGCAGAACACAGGTGGCCTTTAAATATCTTATGCTTAGAGCCCTCCATGGCAGAAGGCAAAAAAATCTTCCCTTCCTGGAGCTGAGTCTGCTCCCTGCCCAGCATTACCCAAACCCAAAGTGCTCAAGGTGAGTGATTTCGCACTTAACCCCACTACAGAGATGAGCCTTTGAGGCTTGCTGCATTACAGCCTGCACATCTTTGATGTGCTACCTCTAACTGTCCACATCGTGTGAAAATCGGAATGAAGTGCCATGGGAATACAGCCAAAGGCCTTTTGTACTTCAGTCTTTGGAGGAGATATTCCTCCTGGAGTCCACCTGGGACTTTTGGATTAAAGGAACTCGTTGCAGCTTTCTCAAAACACGCGCTGGTCTCCTTGAAATTGCTGCACACATTCTGGGAGAGTAGTTTCAGGTATAAAACTTGCTGCTTCCTTGCAGTTAAGTCATTTGGCAAAGGCAAGAAATGCCACATATCCATCAAATTGTGTGCACACATTTTCCTTGAGACTTTCGTTTGGACACCACTGCAAGCACTGTAACAGTCCCAAGTGTTGCTAATCTCTTTAGCCGCAGACACAAAGATACATCAGGGAAGGACCTCACAAATTACATGCATCTTTATGCAAAAGCAAATACAGCCAAAGTTAGCAGTTTCCACATGTAGTGTAGAAATTACTGTGCAGATTACACATCTTATTAATTCTACACCAGTGAACTTTTCTCCCAGCTTATAACAAAGCGTCTCATTATTAGTCAGGTTTTCCAGCATCTTTTGATAGAAATGGTGTTTTTATTGCTGCATAAAAAATACAAGGCCAGTTAAGTGTTCAGTATTTTCTTATAAAATATTTAGGTTTATAAACTGTTTCAAACAGGCTTGTGTTTATATAATATTCACAGACGTCTGTAATGTCTCTCATGAAAGCTAATGTATGAGCTCTTAGCTACTGCAAAAGGGTTTCAAAGATGCTCTGCCCATCAAAGTGGTGCGAAGAGTTACTCTGGTAACAGATTGTTTTGAGCTTAATATTTATAACTTCCATTGCTGTCTAGGTTGAAATTTGCTTACTTTATGAGTGAAGGTCTCAATGCATTTAAAATTTAAATACCTGACTAGGACACTCTTACTCAGCAAAAAACATAAACACATCTAATTTCATGTACATGCTTACATTCTTTAAGTCCCGGGGCTCAAATCATATGTCCACATCACTTCTTTTAACAGGAAAGGAAGCAGTCAAGAACACAGACATTTTTGAAGCAGAAGTTAACAATGCAAAGACGCTGCATTGACTTATTTTCTAGGTATTGCCCAAGCATCTACCACTGCTAAGACTTTCTGACTTTTCCTTCTTGATTCTGTAACGGGAAACTATCTTATAGAGATTTTACAACTTCTCTCTCTCACTATTTCCCATTATATTAAGTGAACTAAAACAGAAGCCCCTCAGACAACTTCACATTTGGTTCCACATCCAATCAAACCCAAAGCAGAGGTACGGTTCTGCTTCTCCTATCACCAACAGAACGTATCATCAGCAGAGTCACGTTTTTACCTTGTGTCATTTTGATGTTGAACAACAGAAAGAACAAAACATTTGATATCATTTTGAGCGCATTCTTTGTAACAGAACAACGTCAGAGGTTCTCCTTGCCTTGCTCCTTCAGCTAAGCTACAAGCAGCACAGCTGATGCACGGAGACTAAGTCTCAACCACACAAACTCAATGCCAATAGCTGAAAAGTACTGTCTAAAGAAAGTTATGGCATTCCCCTCAACCCTATCTCCACCACACATTGTCAACATCGATCAAAAATCTTACAATGAAGATCTCAGACCACCTTTACCTTGGCTCCATCCAATGCCTTCGAAAAAGCCCTGCCAATCCGTCACTTTGTGACTTCTACAGACAGAGCATTTGCAGCATTTCGTATTTTAAGGAACTAAGTGGTTGGTGAAGCATTCCAAGTCATCAGCCCCTCACAATGACAAGCCTTCTGCTTCCTTACATAAGCCTGACAGAATAGAAAACAGCAATACAAGCTACCGCAGCAGCACATCCCTACTGTTAAAGGGTAATTTCCATATCTACCTCTATCATTCCATGTCTCTTCCTTTTAAGTTCCAGCATGCAACAGACAGTGATCCGATCTGTGATTTTAGGTCAGGGCAGGCACTTATCACACTGCAGGTGCACATATATGGGTTGGGCCAGGTGAAGATAGACACAGGCTGGATGGCAAATCCAGACCTGAGCAAGCCACTGCCTGAGACCCTCAAGCAGGCACAAGCAATGAGCTGTTAGCAGGTACAACAGGGCCAGGTGAGTGCTACTCATGAAACAAATGGCTCTGAAACCCTAACAGTGAGATATAAAAGAAGTTCCAGGCACAGCTGTGAGCACATACATACCAAACTGCCATACTTCAGATTGGTGCATCAGCCTTACCAGTAAGTACATTAGCATTTTATGACAGTGATCTATACACTGAAGTGCATAGCAGCCATCTCCCCTATTACTTTCCTCCTTCTCACACTGGGAACTCTGCATCTTTGACCATTCCAGTGTAATCACAGATTAATGTGGAGGGAATCAGCAAAGCACTACAAGGATGCTTGAAACTCAAATCTCACAGCCAACAGACTGAGTAAGTTGATACCCAGTGTGGCACCAGGCTACATTTCTGGGCAGCCATAACCCTAAATAAAAACATGTGAAAGCAAAGGGGCACAGGCAGATGTAGGATTCATTGGGATTTTTTTTTCACCCTTAAGTTCACAGATGGTTCCAATCTCAGAGCTCTCTCTGTTTATTTATGGTGACTGATACACAGTTTGTACTTGATTTTAAAGCAAGTTACAAGGAGGAGTAACTTAATGTGCAGTTTCCCATGAAACATATGGCAGAGCTGGTATACGTCAGCACAAAGCACACGTAACATGGCATTTGCCTTATGCTAGAAGAAAACCTGCACTCAACATGAAACAAAGTCAAGACAGACTTTAAAAAAGGAAGGAGATGATCTCGGATCACACTTTCTTTCCTAAACAGTTCACAAGTGTGATTCCAGACTCACAGCGGTAGCCTATTTTATTTTATTTTATTTTTTTAAACACATCCTTTCAAGAGTGCGAGGAAGTATTTGGCACCTTCTGTTGTCTACACCACAATCTCAGAGGTGATCTGGGAATTTTCTGGTTTAACCATGTTGCTGATGATAGCCCCACTCACAGCTGACCCCAGTGCTCTCCCTCAAGGCTCTTCTCCTGAAAGCAAAATGGATCCTTGCTTTGCAATTCCTTGGACATGTGGTCATGGAAGGGGAGCTCCATAGTACTAAAGAGGTCCACAGGAATCCTGAGACAAAAGCTGTTGTCCTGAAAAAAGCCTTTCGGATGTCTGATTTTTACTTTTTTTTGTACCTGCTGTTTGTTTTACTTTTTACCTTGTTTCAACCATTGATGATGCAAACTGGTTTTCCCCATCATGAGACAGATGTGTCACCTTATAGGTCTGTGTCCACAAGAAAAATGCATCTGGTATAGTAAATACAGAAACATGCCCTTGAATTTCTAACTGGATTTGCAGAATGAAAGACAGCACAAGCTCAGCAGATGGTCTTTCTACTCAACTTACCAAAGGGGTATTTCCTTCAAATACCCTTTTCTTCTTGAGCTCCTTCTCCGCCCAGACCTAATTAGCCTTACTCATAGATTTGCAAACTAAAACTGGTGAAAATGACTATGTCCTTCTGATATTTTTACATTTTAACATACAGGAAAATCATATTTTGTATGTGGACCCAATGGGCAGAAAGGTGCATGCTGCTTTTGTAGCTAAATGCCACCTGGTACACAGAGCAACATACAGCCACAGAAACATATACCTGCACAACATACCTGCACAGACAAACAGCTCTCTGTAAAGGTTCTCTGTATAATACTAATGGCACTGAATGTGACTTTCAAAGAAATCTTTGCACAATAGATTAATTCTCTTCAAAGTGTGCATTTATAGAAAGAAAAAAAAAAACACTAAAACTAAAGAACAAGAAATTACATTTTCAGGACAAGGGGACTCTGATAAATTAGAATCCATTCCTCCTTTTAAATAAATTTAAATAATTACATGCTGAGGAACACCTTGAAAAGATCTCCCTCCCCGCTGCCTTTAATTTACTGTAATGAGGGACACTAGTTAACAGTGCCAGTAACAGACCGTCATGGTAACTCATCACAGCCACTACAACCCAGCTCGAATCAGAAGAAAAGCATCAAGGATTGGTCAGTGCAATCATTATAAGATTGAAACTATTTTTAAAAATGAAAAGATTTAAAAGGATCTTTGTTTACTTGATTAACTCCTTGCCATATATAATAATTCTTTCCTCTTCTACATGAAGTTACTGTTCACTCATCTCTCCTAGAGTACATTGCGTGGCTCCTATGGGCACAGGGAAACACTTACATAGCACCGATAAGGCACACTCTAAAAGTAGGGTTACCCTGAAAAGCACTCAGAACAAGATGCAAGATAAGTGGACCCACCAAATGAATAGAAGGCATAATGGTGAGACAATTATGATGAATATAAATAAGCTTGGAGAGAAGAAATATAATTTCACTGAAACATGCAATTTTACTGAAGCCTATTTCACTCCTGGACACAAATCACTCTCTGGTGAGCTTTTCTGAAGTTGGGTCACTTTTGATCAAAGACAGCAACATCCCAGATATTGTGACAGACCCTCCCTGCATTTTGCAAAGACAAGTCTTCAACATGAGAACTGCCATGACCTGACCACCTCATAGTGCACAGGTGGCAAGAGCCTTCTTTGGGAAAGAGAATGCTCTGAGCCCATACCCTCTCTTGCTTTTGCTGGAAGCCACAGTGCAATGCCATGCAGAAACACCAAGCCAATACCAACTGTGTTGTCAGCACTGCTCTTGGTGCTTAAGCCACGATAACCGGGCAAATTACCCAAATTAATCAGGAAAAGATCCCCACCTCAAGCCTGCATGTGCCCTGGGTAACACCTCTGTGATACTGCACAGTCCTCTGTGGACAGCATATATCTGTCCCCTTCACCCTGATAAAAGATCATTTGAACCCACACATTTCTGACAGGTTGGAATCAAGACAGATGAGGAGGAATCCAGCCCTCACTATTCCCAGCTGGTCACCCAAACACTGCCGGTAAATTGCATCAGCTGTGATCCATGGGATGAAAAACATCCAGCAAACTACAGCAGTTTTGTTTTGAGGTTTTTACTGTGGGTTGTTGCTTTATTTTTTTCTTCTTTTAGTTTTTTTTTCTTTTATTCTTGTTAGAAAATTACTAATTGTTCCTTTCTGCTGTTAATTGGCTTACAGTTCCACTCCCATTGTCAAGCTGTTGGTCAGCTGGCGGGTGCACTGTGCTTTCCCAATAGATGTATTTCACAGCTGGAATCTACAGACTGGAAGGTCCTTCCCATTTCCAGCCCTGCACTTCTTCCAGGCAGAAGGGAGGGGAGGAAGAGACAGATGCCTTTCCACAGAGACGTAACAACCCTAGCAGGTTCTCAGGATGTCAATAACAATCTAATCAGGCTGCATTATACTGAAGGGAAGATGAGATTTCTGACTTTGCCAGAACACTTACACATCCGCTTGCACTTACAGACACATACAACACACTCCAGTTTCCAGATGCAGATAAGGATAACCACACAGTGGGGAAAACAATCCAAGAACTAGTCTCGCCAATCCCAGCTGGACATCAGCCTCTTTCCATCTCCTCTCTTTGCTCTGGATTAATGATCACCGCCTGCAAATTTAATGAAATTCTGTAGAAAATTCATTTGTGTTTATGGCACAGGCAGTGCCCTGCTGCTCTGAGGATACAGAGGAAAGAAAGATAACTCAACAAGCAGTCCCACCTCACCTCTCCCACAGCCCTACAATCACAGGCAAATCTGGCAGGGCTGGGAGCTAGAACTGGACCTGGGGAGGACCTGGTGGCACCTCATGGGAAAGGGCAGCCATGAGAACCCCTCCTCCCAGCGTGGCCCACAGCAGTATCACACAGCTCACCCAAAGGTAATGAAAGCATAACACATCAGCATCCTGTCTTTCTGCTCAGTGTAGCTCCTCCTAGAGCCCCTTCCTTGGGCAGGGCTGATTAAAGCCAACTTCATACCCAGGGAGCACTGACTCCAGGTGATAAGACCTAATCTAAATTAACAACAGGCTTGTGGCTTGGTGAACAATGAGCCACTCCTTATTTTGCTCCTTTTTCTGCAGGCTCTGAGGCAAGGATTCAAACCCAGTAGCAATCTGTCCCGAGCAAAAATAAATAAATAAAAAAGAATGATTAAATAATACAATAGAATTCCGATTCCAGATTCAGTGAGTGCCTGGAAGAAGGGGAAAAAGAGTTTCTTTCTTTCCTGGCTGACTACCTAAAGTAAAAAAATAATAATAATAAAAAAATACTAGCTCCAGTGAATGAAAAAGAACCTTTGAGTCTAAACGCCTCAGAGTCAGGTCATCCAAGCCTCCGGTTGCCTTGATCTCTTTTCCAGCCAATGAGCTTCTCTTAAGCTCTGACTGATGGTGTCATATATTTAAAAATGTGTTTATTCTGACAATTTGCTATGCTTTTATGTAAGAGGACAGGCAAGCAACTCATCCCCCAAACCTAAAGGAAGCAGCACAAGTCCTGGCAGCTCGTCTAGTTGGTTCCCTGTGGACTGTTGATTCTTGGACAAGCTGTTATTCCATCGTTAAAATATGTACTTACCCTGAAAAAGAAAATGCACGCACAAACATACAAGTAGGTATTATGAGCTTTGGTAGATCTGTGACTCCGATCTTGTGACTAAGGTGTCAGCTGCTTCTGCAGAAATGGACATGGTAGTGGAAAAACTAAAACAAAGAAGAGTGAGCACAGAGCTGCCCACAGCTGGACTGAGCTGAACTTCCACTGCTAACGCTAGGCTTCCCTCATCGCTCCGGTGTCAGTGAGGTTATGGAAACCAGAGAGGCAAACAAATGGGAATTTCTAAACACATCAAGAGCTAAAGGAAAGGGAAAAGGGGTGTGGGGGAGCATACTTGGAGAATATCCGCTCTGTGGATAATGGTGCATTTCTCAGGGTACCCAAGAGAAGGGGAGATATGCCTGTACAAGAGAGGTCATCTGGTATCAGATCACATCACCCCTTTCCTCTTTCCCTTGGCTGCCTTTTCATATTCCCTTTGGAGCACATTTCCCTTTGGTTGTGGGAAACACATAATCCACCATTCCTCTTAAAAACATGTTACAGTGGCACAGCTTGAAATAGAAACCAGATTTCTGCCTTTGAGTCCACTGCTCTACCCTCCAAAAATCAGAACTAGGACCGGAGGGACAGGACTTGGCAGCCAGGCACAGCCCCACCATACACCACGTGCATTACTGCAAGCTCCACTGGTGAGGACCATGGTCCCCTTCGCTGCCTTCCTCTAAGAAAAGTTTTCACATGAATGCCTGCATGACTGCTGTGGAAATGCATTCCCAACTCTGCATACACATCTACATGCTCAGGGGTCAGCAGCCCTGAAAACGATGCCCAGACAGCAACATGATGAATGGAGCACTGGAACTAGATTAAAATAGACTTTCAAATGCAGTTCAATTTAAATAAATCCCTCTATTTTTGTTGCCATTGACTAGCTTAAACTACATTTAGCCTCTGCCATTTGTCTTCTTTTTTTTCTTTTCTTTTCTTTTTTCCAATGAATTTGTCATTAACAGAAATAGCCTTTAAAAGAGTAACACAGGCACACGAGCTCACTGTATCCTCATCTGCATCCCTCCACTGCATGCTGCCTCACTCCCACAGGTCGCCATAGTGAGGGTCCCTACTGACACCCAGACCATAAATCCCTAGGGATGCTCAGCTTCTGCCCCATGCTGCTTTCCTGCAGCCCCTTCACACCCACCCCCATTCACCTCCCCAAGTCCCAACATGCAGACACACAGCTGTGCCCTCCACATCTGGATCGGGCTCCCTGTTCCACCACTCTTCTGCAGCTTGATGTCCACCTGATGGACCAGGGCACAGAGGGAGCCCAGGAGAAGGCATGACCCCTGTGGTGATGGTATGCACCTGAGCTCATCTACCAGCACAAGCCAGGAGCCACGCAGGCTCCTCTCCACCACACAACAAAAAAACACAGCATCCATCTGTATGGCCAAGGAAGATCTTTTTCAGACTTCTGCAGCCCCACGGGGCCAACCTACAGGGACGGCAGGTAGCCCTGAGTTTCTGATGTTCTCAGAAATGTATTCAGTGAACAGATAGTCTTTTTGCCCTTCACAATGTAGCTAAGATGTCAACATATAAAACCTTTTCCATTTATCAAATAAAAGCAGAATACATTGGCCACACAACAAAACTGCTAGCAAAGAGAAAACCCAGAAATCCAGCCCCTGCTTAACATCACTTAAGGAGACTGCCTGTTCCAGCATGAGTCTAAGAACCTGGGAAAACCATTTACTCACACACACAGAAAAAGTAAAAATTCACTGTTGTGAAGTATTTTCATCCTTGTTTTTGTTTTCTTTTTTTCAGTAACAGTCCTCTACAAATCTGATGCCAAGATGAACAGAAGGAGGCCAGCCCTCTGCCCTGGCCCCTCAGAACAATTTGCTGGTGCTCTGTGGATTCCCTGCAGGCTAATTTACATTAAAGAACATACAGGCATTTTCTCTATGTTTGGAAACTGAAAAATAAATGTATATTCCATTGTGCAAATCCCAGCTCCTGGGTGCCTGGAGCCAACACAGAGAAAAGCAAGGTTGCCATGGGACAGCACTGCAGTCAGTGACACCATCAGCTCCTCTCACTGCTCCTACTGCTACTGCCAGTCTTCAAGCCACTTCACCTACCAAGCCACAGCTGCTGGTTAGGAAACATTTTGCCCACTTTTTCTTCTTGGTGTAAATCATTATGGCCTCACTTTGCAGCCAAACAGCCCTATAAATCCCATGGGCAGCACGCTGCTGGCAGCATGTCCTCTGCTTGAGCTGTGCACAATCACAGGCTAAGTCTCCGCTTCCCTGCCAAACAGTTCCTGCCAAACCTCCTACCTGAGACACCCCTGCATTTCCCACCCATGTGATTTTCCCCTAACCCTTCCAGCTGGGGCAGATGCAGGAGGTGCTGGAAGGGCTCGGCAGCCTGGATGCTATCTGCAGGCTGGGAGTCGCCTCAAGGACTTCACAGATCCATTGATCTCCTCCCTTGCAATCTGGCAGAAAGTTAACGTTTTCAAAAAAATAATTCTCTTTAACCCCTGGGAAGAAGGAAACGTCTCAAGGATTTGAGTGCCGATCATCTTAACGCCACATTAGCAAGGGGAGGAACTCATTTGGGATCCTGATCAGAGAAGCACAGTTCAGAGAAACAAGTCAGAAAATGTCAAAGACCAACACTGAAGATGGTTCTGTTTCTCAACAAGCTGCACTGCTAAAAAGGCCAGGGAGCAGAGGCTAGGAGAGAGGGAGAGTGTATGGTAACATGGAGGGAGGCTGAGAAAGCCTTAGCCAGCAAGATGAGCATCTCGAGTCACTCTGCTGATGAGGCTGCTGTGCCAAGGAAAGAATGACAAAGTCAGTCAGATGCCTGGAGTCATTCCACAGCATTTAAAAACAAAACAAAACAAAACAAAACTTTTTATGCTTTGTTTGCCAACAGAAGATCGTACAAACCTAGCCATGACCAGTGCACAAGCCCACACTGTTGTGAACCCCATGGCTGCTCCTGTTTGTGAGTACAAGCAATGGGTCAGCACAATCCACGCTGCAGCCCTGGGTGTGCAGAGCAGCCACGAGGCACAGTGACCCCTTTGCACCTCTGCAAGGGTCAAGGGCAGTGGCTCACTCCATCCCCACAACAGCTGAAATGTGCAGAAGCTGTGAACTTCTCCAAGAGGAATATTTTTGGATGAGAGAGAATCTTATTTTGCTGACTCATGGCCGTGAGCCTCATAAGGCAGCAGTGAATTTGTTGAGCTCTGAGTTTGCTTTGCCCAGATCTCCAAAGCTGTTTTTGGGATCTAAGCTACATACCAAAGCCTTTGAAAATATGTCATAGTTAGCTTCATAGCAAATCTTAGCCTTTCTTTTTTTTTTTTTTAAAATAACCAACTAAAAGTTGAATACAAAACTTAACGAGGACAATAAGTTTCCATCACCAACAGAGCAATAGTAGAGCACAACATTGCTCAGCCCTCTGAGAACTGGGATAAGGTTGGGGGCAAACAGGAAGAAAATACATCTCCATTTCATCTTGCAGATATTGCAAGTGCATTGCTTCAGCATTGACCTTGGCCCAGCTATGTTTTTGGGGAGAAATAAGATCTTTCAGGTGTTCTGTCAGAATAGCTGCAAAAAG
Source organism: Perdix hodgsoniae (assembly GCA_035772895.1). NCBI lineage: Eukaryota > Metazoa > Chordata > Aves > Galliformes > Phasianidae > Perdix > Perdix hodgsoniae. Next base: position 3,589,527 of record JAPSGF010000017.1, read on the forward strand.
CACGTAAGTTTCCAGGTGCTCTCTAATACCGGTCTCTCTTGCACAGTCACCAAGACAAGTCTATTTAAAACCCCTTGAGTTGGAGGAGTCCATGGGCTCTGCTGGGGTTCTGTAAATAGAAGTAATGCTTATGAAAGGGTTGATAAGGCTATCCTGGATATTCTGATTGTTCTGGATATCCTAATTGAACACTTCCTAGCTCTTCTGGATTAATCCAAGTTCAGCGATTAACAGTTTTGTAGTTGAGAATGGGTTTTGGATTATGTGCTTTAAGCAGAATATAGTCAGCAAAAAAGCACTGAGGAGTTGTGTGGGATCCTGTGTGTGATGGTCTGTGGACACCTCACATAAATTAGGTATCACCAGAAAAGCAAGCAACCGCTGCGCTCCAACAACTGAGCCTCGCATGCAGCCCAACAGTGGTCTTCAGCAATGGGGATGGACTCAGATGCTGTACCAACAAGCACTGCAGAAAGCCCAGAAACCAGCTGACCCCACAGTGCTCCTTTGGAACAGCAATTCCTTTGGAACAGCAATGGCAAAATCAGCCAGCCAGATAGGAATCAGTAGCTGGTCCCAGTGCCTGAACTGCAAACAACCCCGAAGGCTGCTTTAAAAAGAGAAACAAAATCACAAGATTTGTCAGCAGATTTTCATTACAAGGAAGCTGAGGTCAATCGTATTCCTAAATTAATTTTCTAGTACATGTTGGTTAAACTTGAGGTAATTGTCCCTCCCCTCCCCCTCCCCCTCCCCCTCCTTTTTAATAAGTACAATTTACTAGAGTTGCGTAAAAATGAGTAATAACGTTAGTTTTACTTAGATCCAATATGAAATGAGTCATTTCTTTCCAGCACATGACCAGGCTGTTATTGCTCTCCCAGATACACGGCAGAAAGACATTACATTTGCCTACAAACAGTTACTGGAAATCCCCTTAAGTGACAGTCAGTCCACCTGAGAAGGCCCCTTTGGGAGCCACCCTTCCCTGCCATGCCCCATCCCCATGGCTGTGACAAGCCCTGGGGAAGCAGCACATGCTTTGTCCCACCCATGCTTTGTCTGCCTCTGGTTGGCAAGGAAGTCTTTTTTGGCAATGGGGCCCAGAGGGAATAAACCCCTCCATTTACGGATGTCAGGCTCCATACCCCACTCACAACAGCTCCCTTTCCTTCAGGTCCACATAACCTGTACTCAGGCACTTTTCCTGGCTTTTGTGCCCCTCTTATCTCTCTAGTCCTCTACACCTCAGACTTTAGAAAGGAGGAGTGCAGTGTTTGTGTAAATAGCATGATTATAGCAAAACTGCTATTCTCTATTCCCCAGCTCAGCTCTGCCCTTGTCTGGCCCTCAGTCCGCAGCATCCTGATCTCGTAACTAAGGCTCAGCTTAAGAAAAGCTGAGCAACTAAGCCAAGGAAGTTATCCTCTCTTCAAATAGTGAGACTGATATTTAAAACAAAAAATTGCAGCACTTCTTTGAAAGTATAATTCCTTAAGCAGAAGGCAAACACGGGTTAATTCAGAACTATTTCTCTCTTTCCTGGGCAAGACACCAGCACAGCAGATGCCGGGCATTTCATAGCGAAGCGATAGGATGCAGCCTGGGCTCAGCAGGGTTTGGGAGCTACCACCTTATGGAAGCATGGCACTCATCTGCTCCTGGTCCCCAGGAACTGCCCTGCACACAGGCAGGGTGTGATGGGTCAGCACCATCTCACTGGGCAGTGGTAGCAGTGTGTCCACATAATCCATTAAAATGCACTGGAATTACAGCGATTGCTGAACTTCGGTTTTCCTCTGCCTGAATTCATCTCTGACATTATCTGGCAAGCTCTAAAATACACCAAAGTAGAAAGCAGAGGTAGAATTAATGAGAAAACACAAAACAGTAATTAACCTATTTACTTTAACACAGTCTGACAGGAGCAGGTTACTGTGTCCAAAAACTGACCTGAGGGAGAAGCTCCCACACTGCTTTCATGTCTTCTGCAGCTCCGCTGGCCTACATCACATCTCAGGTCACTGAGTTTGCTGTAAAATCCCAGGTGAATGCTCCCTGGCATTCTTACTGACTGCTCCACTCCCTGTCAGCAAGCTCAAATACCGTTGCCACAGTCCAACCTAGGCTTGCCCTTTGCTGCCATCCAGAAACTAGACCAGAACATCCCAACACCTTTTTCCCTATCAAGGAAATCTCTTTGTTAAACCAACTGACACAGCAGAAAGGGACAAAATACCTTTTGCACTCCCAAGCCTACTTTCAAGGTCAGGGATGGAAAGAGGAGGTGTTTCCTTCATGTTGGAGTATCAGTTTATTCTCTGGCATCCTGTGACCGCATTTGCCTTAACTCCAAATCCACGTGTCACTTTCAGACCTCTCAGAGCAGTCACTGTTGTACTGATCCATGCGCTCTCTGTGCAGGGACAGCAGCCCTGGACATGAACGTCCAACAGCATTGGTAGTTTAGTAATCACCTAACTTCTTCTCAGTAAGGATACCTCAGTATCCTACCGCGAACAGAGATTTAAATCTTTTTCCCACAAAAACCCTATATCTCACTTTCTGTCAGAAGCAGGCACAAGGGGACCTCCTTCCACATTTTTTGGGTTGGTCCACAAGTTGGGTAGAAATCATCAAGTTTACACAGGACTGTTAATATTCCTCTGGATTCCCACAAATGTGACTGATGGCAATCAATGGCCAAAATTCACAAAAGCTGACCTCCTGCCTTCACGTCTGCAAAGCTCATCTCCACAGCACTTCTAAACGTGACCACAAATAGGTGATCTGAAGCTCCTGTTCAGATTCCAAGCAGAGGAACCTCTTGTGTATACTGTTCAAAGTATGGACTAGCAATACTAAAAGCCCATTTTTCCTTTGTCTTTAGACTTGAACTGTACATCACCTTCCTTCACACTTCCCAGTCTGAGCCAGCTTTTAATCCATTGCCTTCCAGCTCCTCAGTCCTCAGGGTACACTGAGGTCACATTTCCTATATTTTCTTTGTAATCATAAAGCCTACA